>PVJH01036343.1:0-18892 GCA_004026705.1 Nesogale talazaci | reverse complement strand
CCCCCCACAGTCTCAGCGGGGTTAGTTTCTTGATTATTTTCCTCTTGATCTCTTTCATTTTCGCTCACCTGACACTGTGGACCTTCTGACCAATGTCCTTAGCCTAGGGCATTTTTGCCTTCTCTACCCAGCTGCGAGAGCTCCACTTGTGCAGCATAACCTGAGGCTGGGAACATCCACCCACCCTCCCCCAGGGGATAGTCTACCAAACCTCATCCTGGGGAATTACTGCCAGTGTGGCTGGGGGAGCTCCTTTCTCTCCTCTGTGGTCCCACATGGCTGAGGGAGCTTAAACCCTCCTGCCTAAATGCTTCACACATGATATCAGCATAAGGATAGATACTCAGATCAAGTGAAAAGAACTGAAACTCCAGAAATAAAATTATCAGCATATGGACAACTGATCTTTGATAAGTATCTTTGATAAAATATCAAATAGCAAGCAGATGCCCTCTTCAACAAGGTATGCTGGAAAATAATGGATATATACCTGCAGAAAAAAATGAAGCAGGACCCTTATCCCATTCCATGCACAAGAATAAACTGAAGGTGGATCACAGACCTCGAGGTAAAACCCAAATGATTAGGGCCACCAGTCAGGGAATTAGGACCAACCTGAGAACCTTGGCACAGGGAATACATAGGCTATCAGAAATAGGGAAGGACACAAGCACAGCTTGAAAAGTGGGATATACTGAAGATAAAACACCTGTGTACATTGAAAGATGTCTCAAGAGAGTAATAAGAGAGCCCACAGACTGGGAAAACATCTTTAGCAATGATACATCAGACAAAGGCTTTATACAATACTCAGCTTCCAAAAAGGAAAGAAAAAAAAACCCACAAAAAACTAATTTCCCACTGAGGAGGTGAGCAAAGGAGCTGAACAGAAGTCTAACTGGGTCAGAAATCTGAATGACCAATAACTATATGAGAAAATGTTCCTGATTGTGGCAGTCTCTTAATCTGGTATCAATTTGCAGATAAAGAGTGTAGGGGTGGAGACTAGCCTGCTAATTTGGAGAGCCAATGAGCCCTCTGTGTGGGTATGGCCTTCTCCTGAGAATTCTGGGAAATGTGGTAATTCCTTCTTGGAGACAGGAAATACTATCTCTTTTGGTTCACTCCCTGTGAGACACTCGATCGTCAAGGCTGACTCTCTGTGAGACATCCCTGAGGAGAAGCCACATGAACCTACCCTAATGCAGCCAGACACTGGACCGGAATAAGCTATGTTGAGATGTCTGCCAGCTTTGAGACGCCTACAACATCACTGGACTGTCTACACACTGGCTTGTGGTCATTCTGCATTTGGCACCACTGCATGTTTTGTGAATCTGAAGAGGACTTATAGATTGGTATTGGACATATGGACTAATATCAGCCTTATGACCTTGGACTGGACTGGGTGGCGAAGTTTTTCTCAATGTTCAATTGTTCTTGTATATAAACCTCTCCCATATATATATATATATATATATATATATATATATATATATGCATGCTTATGAATTTGTTTCCATAGTCTACCTAGACTAACACACTTATCATTAGCCATAAGAGAAATGCATATTAAAACAACAGTGAGCTACCACCCAACATCCTCAAAGGTAGCCCAATTCAAAAGATCAGAAAGCAACAAGTGTTGGAAGGGTTGTGGGGAGATAGGCACTATCATCCACTGCTGGTAGACCTGTAGGTATGTGTAGCCATTATGAAGGTCAATTTGGCAATATCTAAAACAGAAGGAGATTGAGCAGCCATATGACCCAGCAATCCCCTTACTAGGCATATACCCAGAAGAGGCAAGAAACAAACCACAGTCAGACATCTGTGCTCCAAGATTCATCCTGGCATATTTCACAATTGTAAGGAATTGGAAGCAACCCAAATTTCCATCAACTGACAGATGGATTAAAAAGCTGTGGCACATTCATTTGATGGAGTACTATGTATCACTGAAAAGCAGCAATGAACGCATGAAGCACATTGCCTCATTGGAACTACTGGAGGAAATTATGCTAAGCTAAGTAAGCCAAGCACAAAAAGGATAAGTATAATAGGAATCTCCTGAGTCAAACTTTAAAAAAAAATACAATGATGTCATAAGGAAAATGCTACTGTTTACAAATATTCCTGGGGTGAGGTCCAGGTAGTATGGCAGGGGTCAGAACAAATGCAAGGTAGCCAACCAAAAATGAGAGGAGTGGGGGTACAGATAGCAATGTGTAGTGGGGGCAACAGGGTACTAACCCGCCCAAGGGGAGGGTATTGTTTATAGCTCCACAGGGATAGAGGGACCAAATTTAAACTTGGTGTTCCAGGATGTGAATGCAGCATGACAGCATGAAGCGGTGAGTCAGTGGAGGGGCCTGAGAGTTGGCCCCAATTCCAATGATGTGGACAGCTATCCCTCATGTCTGAAGAAGTTAATGTAGAGGACAGAATGAAACTGCTGTTCAGAGGGAGGAACATGGTCTGATCAGAGCTCAAGGGAGCAAATGAAAGGGAAGGAGGAGAGAATGGAATTCATCCTGGCCCACCAAGCCTGGTGAACCATATCTCCACCCAGAAAAGCCAATACACAGAGTGTACCATTTGGCTGACTCCACTATGAGACATAATGTCCTTTGCTGACCCATAGCACTCTGGGGGACAATACTGGAGACACAGTGGTGGGATTGGTCTGGTCTATATCCACCACACCAAGGCAAAACACTAAGGGCATGTGGCAGAGCAGGGCCAGTAGGCATGGGGAGAATCAAAGCAAGGAAGTCCCGAGGGAGTACAAAGGATAGACTTTGGGGCCAGGGCATGGCACACCAGCAGACTCAACTGGAGTATACTCCTAGAGGTCAAGAAATAGACCTTCAACTTTGTACAGATTTTTCTTTTTTGTTTTTTAATTATTTTTCTTTTTTTTTTACTTACATATTATTTTGGTCATTTTTTGTTTTTGCTGCCATAATTTTGTTTTCTTTTGTCACTTTGTCTTACTATGTCTTGATTTTTTTTGCATGTGCATATTATTATCTCTGCAGATCTATCTAGATAAGATAGGCTGGATGAACAATCTGAAGGAGAAAACAACAGGACTGATGGTTTCAAAGGGACATGGGAGAGGGGGAAGTGGGAGAAAGGCAGTGGTGTTGTCCAACCCAGGGATAAGGGAAAAACAAGCAATCCAGAAATCAGTAACAGTGATAGTATGAGAGACCTGATAGGGATTGATCAAGGACAGGGTAACAGAGAAATTACTAAAATCCAAATGAAGGCTGAGCATGATAGTGGAGCCAGAGGAAAGTTAACAGCAATAAAGGAAAGAAATAGGAGACAAAGGTCAATTATAGAGGTCTAAATGAAGGCATGTACCTATGTAAATATATGTACATATGATGATGGGGAAATAGATCTAACTGCATTAATTGATAGGTTTAGTATTAAGGCAGCAGATGGACTTCCTCAATGCAAGAGCACTTTGCTCATTAAATTGACATTCCATGATGCTCACCATCTTGACACAATCACTGAAGACAAATGCATGCATAAACAAATGTGATGAAGAAAGCCTGACTATCCAAAGACATAGCATCTGGGGTCTTAAAGGCTTGAAGGTAAACAAGCAGCCATGGAGCTCAGAAACAACAAAGCCCATGAGGAAGAAGCACACCAGCAGGTAGTCACCACAAGGTGTAGAGGGATCAGATACCAGGCATCAAAGAACCCAAAACTATATCACTATAAATGAGGGGAAGTGCAGATTGGGGACCCAAAGCCATTTCTAGGTAATGAGATATCCCTTACAGAAGGGTCACAGGGAAGAGAGGAGCCACTCAGGGTGCAGTGTAGTAATGAAAAGTAATGGAGGAAAGAAAAGAAAATACAACTTTACTCTAGTTCTTAAATGCTCCACCCTCCCACTATCATGATCCCAATTCTCTCTTACAAGTCCAGCTAGACCAGAGGATGTGCAATGATACAGATAGGAACTGGAAACACAGGGAATCCAGGATAGATGATCCCTTCAGGGCCAGTGGTGAGAGTCGATACCGAAGAGTAGAGGGAAGACAGAGTTGAAAGGGGAAACCAATTACAAGGAGCTACATATAACCCCCTCCCTGGGGGGCAGATAGCAGGAAAGTGGGTGAAGGGAGACATTGGACAGTGTAAGATATGACAAAATAATAATAATTTATGGATTATCAAGGGTTCGTGATGGAGGGGGGTTGGGGAATGAGGGGAAAAATGAGAAGCTATTAATTACCAAGGGCTTATATAGAAAGCAAATGTCTTGAGAATGATGAGCAAAACAATTTTACAAATGTGCTTGACATACAACGGGTGGATGGATTGTGATAAGTGTTGTATGAGGCTGAGTCCCGGTGGCATAGTGGTTGTGTGCGGGACTGCAGCCCACAGGGTTGATGGTTCAAATCCAGCAGCAGCTCTCCGGGAGCAAGGCTGGGCTTCCTACTCCCACCAGGGCAGTGAGGCCACACACACACAAAAAAATAAAAATAAATAAATAAAAGTAGAGTTGTACGAGCCCTTTAAAAACTGAAAAAGACAAAGCATTAAAACCACAAACAAAAGCCTAACAAGAACAAGAAGTAAAACAGGTAAAAAAAAAAAACTTCAATTGCAAAGAAAGAAAAATATATTAGAAACTAGAATAAATTTAAATGGATAATAAATTAGATCAAACTATAGGGCACTAAATTTTATCCTAACTGCATCTTCAACAAGCCACTTTCAAATGCTTTCTGTATGGCAGTAAAGCCATTCACTTTCCTAGTCAACGGTTAGAGGGAATTCACCAGGGCAATAATCCATGTACATTTCCCCTCAAGTTTTCTTTAACTGAAAGTGCTTTAAAATGGGTCAAAAGGGAGATCAAGTGGTAAGATATTACATTTTGACATAAGCATATCTACCATGATCAACTTTAAATGCTCTTGATCTGAAATAGTGTTATTTACATCCCTCAACCATGATTGGAGGGAATTCATTGGAGGTTTATTCCATGTTAGAGATGTATTTTGGGCTTCCACTGTCATCCATAGCATTCGGTAAACAAGGTGCTCCTAATGTAAGCTCTGATATCATTACTTCCTTTAGATTTGGATTACATTACTTTCAATCTTCGATTACATAGGACAATGGGCTTCTTCCATGTGGACTTAGTACACCTCCCTTTGATGGCTGCTTATTTATAGACAAGCCTTTAAGGCCCCAAATGCTATGCCTTCTGATGACCAGATACCATCTTGTTTATTTATCACATTGTGCTAAAGCACCTATATCTTTAGTGATCTATAACTCTTTTCTTCTGTCTTTGAGAGGATGGAAGTTTTGACAGGGTCAAACACACCTTTGGGTAGATCAGCTTCTCTCTCTCTGCAGAAAGGTAATTCTGAGTCTTATGTGGAGAAGGAAGTAAAAACCACAGAGTCTTCAAAGTCTTTGCCTTATGCTCCAACATGACTTTTAACAGGCAGTAGCTTTGGGGGTTATTATTCTACCAGTGGGAGTGAGGGACTCAGATATTGAATTTACTGAGTCATACTTGGGGTCAGATTTAAGTTTTATATGCATGTATGTCTTCCATAAAGCTGTGTGGAGTAGTAGATGCTTGCTAAGAAATACAGAGATATTTCTGGATTTTGAGCACTCAATACCATCTATGCATATTGAATTAGAGTTTGATGCCTTAGACCACTCACATGTTGGTATAGTTGTTATGTATTTAGCTGATAGCTGCAAGGTCATCAGTTCAAAACTACTGGCTCCTCCGTGGGAGAAAGGCTCGGCTTTTTACTCCCTTAAAGAATTATCATCTCAGAAACCCACAGGAGTACTTCTATCCTGACATATAGGGTTGCTATCAATCAAAATCAGCTCAATGGCAGTGAATTTTTTTCTTTTTGAAATACACATTTAAAATTCTATATCTTAGTTGTAATCAATAGTATGCATCTTCTAAAATAAAGTGATAAATTAGTGGCCATATCACATGAAGTATAGGCTAAAGTTCAAATTACGTGTCATTCCAGTCACATGAATGCCACAATCACGTCTGAGGATTCCCTCCTCTCTCTCCACACACATGCACACATACACACACAGGTACATATTGACACATTATATAAATATATATGATGTATACATATATATTTATTTATTTATCCAGAACCTATTGCTTTAAGTCAACTCATAGTGACCCTATTGGGTAGAGTAAAACTGCCTCATAGGGCGTCTGAGTCTGTAAATCTTTATAGAAGTACATTTCCATGGATTTCTTCTTTGGTTTGTATGGCTGGCACTTTATTTAGCAGTTTAATGCTTAATTGTACCATCAGAGATTCCTAGAGTCACACATCTCAACACAAAAATATATACTTGATATATAAAACATTCAACAACATGCAAAAGTTCCAGACCTACAGTACTTGTCAGTTTTATTTATTGTTATTACATTGTAATTTTAAAATCCAAAATATGTTTATTTTCACCCAATTTTATACATTGACAGTATTTCAACCGCTTGGCGTAGAATCTCTTTCTACAGCAGAGTGACTTGTTAATTATTAGACAGCATCTCCCCTAAGTGGTTACTCCCCTTACTATTCACTCAGTAACTTGGCTGCGTAGAAATGTCACAGTCACTGGCTCTGGATTCCTTAGTTTAGTGTTTAAGGCAACAAGAATACCATCTACATTTCTCTGCCTTGTCCAAATTTGATCCCTGTTCATCCATCTGCTCATGCTTGGTGTTAATAAAGTGATTAGTAGATCTTTCCTTCATCGCTAGAAGTCATTATTTGGTATCCTCTCCTGTGAATTACTGTGAATTTTGTATAACATAAAATCTGCTTATGGAGATGGGTGTCTCAAGCAAACCAATAAAACTTTCACTGCACAGAGTCAATGTCAACTTAGCATGATCTTCTAGATCCTGAGGGGTTCTGATGCTGTCACTCTTGATGGGTGTAGAGACTCTCCTTTCTCCTCCATGGATCATGTCTGTGGCTTATCCTTACATGGAGAAAGAAAAAGCAATACATTTGAGGATTAATATGAAAAATGTTAAGAACAGTATGGTATCTCCCCAAAAGATATAGTGAAATCCTGAACTCTCTGAACTGCTGAACATAACCTACAATCCCTTGCAGATGTTATCACTTACTTTAATGATGTCTAACTGGGTGAGGCCTAACTCACATCCCTTGGGAGTGCGTTCTTATAGAGGTAGAGGATAGGATAGGCATAGAAATATAGCCACATCTAGAAGACAGATAGCACACGATGATCCTCCTATACATCCTTAAAAAATTGAAGACTTAAAATATCGTTCTCTGTAACCCAGACAGAGCGTAGATCTACTGAGGCCTTGGAGTTGGACTTCTGGGCTCCAAAAGCATGAGAAAATAAATTTCTGTTCTTCAAAGTAGCTCACTTTGTAATATTTTGTTATGGCAATCAGTGGCAGTTACACCATCTTCAGTCAACTTGAGCAAAGGGGTGGAGCCTATCTGTCAATCAGGTTGCAGTGTGATGACCTCTTTTTGGAGGTGTGACGGAGATAAATAGCTCACCAGAGGCCAGACCCAACTTTCTCTGCCTTCACTTTTCTGTTGTTGAGACACTCAGAGAGCTGGAGGAGACTCATGGAGACTTGCTGCAGCCTTGAGATGCTTCCACTGCCACTAGCCTGTGATCTTCCTGCAATTGGCATCATTTTATGTGCTGTGTGAGTCTAAAAAGGAATTAATGGAATATTGTTAGACATATGGGCTAATATCAGACTTATGGATTTAATATGTACTGGGCTGGGATGTTTTCTCAATATACAATTGCTCTTTTATAGAAAGTTCTTTCTTATCCATATATGAGTATCTATAAATTTGTTTCTCCAGTGTACCCAGACTAACACACGTCCTAGGAAACTAAACAAAGAAAACCACAGGAAAATATTTTTAGAACTTATGTAAAATGTAATATACCAATTTTTGCTTTAAGAATTACATAATAACAAAAGAGAATTTCATTATTTGGGATGTATTTATTTCATTGAGACAAGTCCCTTGTAGCATAGAGAAATTTACTTTAAGGTTTACATTGTAAAAAATAAAAGTTGTATCTTATTTAAGCTTATCTGGTTTTAATTGTTTTGCTATAAGCTTTTGGTTCTAGCTTTCTCCTGGTTTGAACTTTCATTCTATCTTATTCTTCAAGTCTAGACTCCATTCTAAACACTTTCTCACCATTTTTTTTCATCATAGCACTTGCTGCTTTTTATAACCTCATAGTATTTACTTATTTTTTGTTTTTTACAAATGAAAGAAAAAGATATTTTAAAATATACATTGTTTTATTTAGCAACTATTATATGTGGTTTGCTCAGATTAAATATTTGTTGACCGACTGAATGAGCAAAACCACTGAGACAAGGAGACAAATCTAAGGTTTATGAATAGCACTTTTATCTGCTTGACCACAGTTTATTAAATTATGATTTTGGTAATTATACAATCTCATGTCAACTTGATAAATAAAAATGAAGGGGTGAAGTCTAGTCTGTCAATCAGGTCACAGGTGGGCCTGACCTTCTCAAGAGGATTCAGGGGACTCTCTGTTACACATTCCTGATGACAAGCCTCATGGAGTCATACTGATGGCAGCTAGAGTCCTGGAAATGTTTCCATCATTGTATCCACAAGTTCTTCCATTCACTGGGCTGTGATATTCCTACATTCAGCATCATTGCATGCATCTGAAGAGGAATTTGTACACTAGTATCAAAAATATAGGCTAATATCAGACCTGTGGAAGGGATTGGGCAAGTATGTTTTACTGCCCAAATGTTTTACTGGTTCTTAATTACTTCTTGATATACAGTTCTTCCACTTATGTCAATGAATCTGCTCCTCTAGTGTACTTGGCTATGGCGGTTATGTGCTTATGTTAATTTCATGATTGAGATGTAGGGGTGGAGTCTATCCTGTTAATCTGGAGATAGCCATTGAGTAGTCAATGAGGCCTCCATGTGGGCATGGCTTTCTCCTGAGACTTCTGGGAAATCTTGCAATATTTCACTGGTGGGGATGAGACGCTATCTTCCCCAGTTGTTGGGAATTAGTCTCTCAGACAATGAACTATGGAAAAGACAAGATGGCAGAGCCTGAGGAGCTGGAGGAGCCAGAAAAGAAGTCACATGGCCTTGCCCTGATAGAACCAGGCCTCTGAAGCTGGAGAAGCTGTGTGGAGAGCCCTGCCAGCGCTGAATTGCCTCTACCACCACTGGATGCTGTTGATGGACCCTGAGCCCTGGAAGTGAGGAGCCATGGGGAGACCCCTGCCAACGCCGGGATTCTGCACCCACTGGCTTGTGATTTTGTGAGTGAGAAGGAGACATTATAGACTGGTATCGGGTATATGAGCTAATAGCAGACTTATGACTTTGAACTAGACTGGGTTGGGATGTTTTCTCAATGTCCTATTCCTCATGTGTATAAACCGTACCCTTATATCCATGTGCGTGTCTATGAATTTGCTTCTCTAGTTTACCTGGACTAACACACTGGCCTAAAGCAATGAAAAACGAAGTTCTAAGAGATTTTATTACCTTATCCTTCAAAGATCTTATAATCAGATAAATTATCAGTTAAACAAACTAAATCAGAGCTCTTTACTGCTGTGTTCTTCAGAGCTTTTGAAACTCTAATACATTTTGTACCAATGACCCTAAAGGAAGAGTTCCAAGTTCTAGAGAGTCATTAGTGAGAAATAATGCTCCAAACATTTATAGAATACCAATTGAAATGTTTAAATATGCTGAGGAAGCATTCATTCAGTTTTGCCAAGAAATCTTGAAGCCTGAAGCCAGGTACTTAGTCAACTGACTAGAAGAGACCCATATATGTACTGTTTCGAAGAAAAGTGACCCATGAGAATGCAGAAATGATTGAAAAATATCACTAATGTAACATACTAGTAAAGTTTTGCTGAATAATTCAGAAAGAGCTGCAGTGATACAGGGAGCTATCAGACTTTTACACTGGGTTCAGAAGGGGATGTGGCATGAGTGATTTCATTGCTAAAGTTGGATCTTAGCTGAAAGGAGAGAATACCCAAAAGATGTTTACTTGTGTTCTTTACTGTGCAACGATCTTTTTCCATGTGTTAGTTCAGTTAGACTAGAGAAGCAAATTCAGAGACACTCATATGCGTGTAAGATAGATCTTTATATCAAAGAGCAGCTGTACATTAAGAAAACATCCCAGTCCAGTCCAGGTCATGTCTAGAAGTCTGATATAAGCCCATATATCTATTACCAGTCAATAAATTCTCCTTCAGATTCAAATAGCACATGCTATATTGTCAAATGCAGGAAGAAAGCTCACAGGCCAGTGAGTAGAAAGTCTTGTGGATCCAGTGGCAGCGGAAGCATCTTAGTTCTCATCTGGATTTCCAGGTGGTTCCTCTAGGACCAGGTCTTTGAGCTCCATCGGTGTGTAGTGCCATGTTCCTTGTCAATAGGAATGCTTCATGGGAAAAGAACATGTCCTGCCATCAGCTAGCTATTTATTTATCTCTGTAGTGCTTCCAAATGAGGTCATCAGGCTGTGACCTAATTGACAGGATAAACTCCACCCCTTCACTCCCAATAGTCTCAAGTTGGCACCACGTGGGTCATAACAAACTCTGGGTAGCATTGAGAAGAATGGGAACTCCAGAACACTTCATTGTTCTTTTCCAGAACCTATGATAACAAAAAGATAGTCTTTCTCTCAGAACTGGGGAATACTGCATGGTCTAAAATCAGGAAATGTGTGCGTCAGGATTATATATTTCACTATACCTATTCAACGTATATACGGAGCAAATAATCCTATAAGCTGCACGATAGGAGGAAGAAAATTAGCATCATGATTCGAGAAAAGTTTATCAGCAACCATCAATATGAGACGATCTTGCTTGCTTAAAGCTAGTACGGCTTGCTGATGAAGATCAAGGACTACAACCTGGAGTGTGGACTCCAACTCCAGAGGAAAGAATAAAGTTGACAAGGATTTCATCTTGCATTAAGGGGCCCTGGTAGTGTAATGGTTATACATCAGGCCCTGAATCCCCAATGGTTGGAAGTTTGAAAACACCTGCAGTTCTGCCGGAAAAAGAATGGGTTTTCTACTACTATAAACAGTCTCAGAAATCCACAGGGGTTCAAGGGAGTCGTCAAGGACTTGATGGGAGTGAGTAAGTGATATCACACTAACTTCCTTTTTCCTGCATGCAGACTGTTGGCGTTACGCTTCTCCTTTGTGAATCCCATATCAACATGCAGCATAAGAAAAGGTATTTGGGGATCAAGATGAGAAGATATTACTTAGTGTCTGGAGAATTCATGGTCAGAAAACATGTACTTGCTCAGCTGATGTTCTTATTTTCCAACTATTAGACCCTCTACTGTGACACAGATACAGACCTGTAAGGACAGTCCATCAGGTCCTCTCTTTTTGCAAATGTTTCAATGGGCTTCATATGGAAAACAAAGAACTTCCCCATGACTTAGCTTCATATGTGGCCACCAGGTGGCACTTCTTCTCTCTCCTGGTGATGCAGGTCTACTGGGGCAGCTTTGTGAGAACCAGGCCTGCCAGGCTGTATTTGTCTGCAGTAGGATTGGGGGTGGAGGTGGGAGGGAGTTGTCTGAGTGGCAGTGGGGAGTGAAAGCTAGTGAACCAAGTACCCGCTGGCCATGTGGGCTGGCCAACATCATTCTCAACTTTCACGACTGATGATGGTATCCTCACTCACCTCGCCAGAGTAGTGGGTATTTGTGTATTATTTATGACATGAAAGAGTAATTTGACAATAGTAATACATTGCAAATTACTTATTTGTTTCCATCCCAATTGTAATCTACCCAGAACTATTCCAGCCGCACACCCTCAAAGTAAATTAATTTCGCATAGGGCATAGTGCCTATCAAAACAGAACTCCAGTCTGTGCCACTGATTCTCTCTTTGAAGATACCACCATAACCACAGGGAATAACTAGTGATGCAATCTGCTCTGGAGACAAGTGATATGCTCCTGAAAAATCAACCAAGCAACAAAAAACGCACTGCCATCAACTCATAAGAATCTTAAGAGAGAGGGTACAACTTCCCCTGGGAGTTTCCGAGAATGAATTCTTTAAAGTTGCTGGTGGTTTTGAACTGGTGATGTTATGTTTAGGAGCTAGGATTTTTGATGTTCTCTTGACAGAGGTCACTATCAACAAAATAGATGATACCATCTTAAATTTTGAATATAGACCATTATATTCTTCTGATTTAAAGATAACTATTTCAGCTTTATCTCTAAAAAAATGAAAACATGTTGGAGATAAGTGTTGTCAAAATGTTTTAGCTATTTTCTTAAAATTTTTGAACCTGCTTCTTTATTCTTTATATTAAAAGGTTATGATGTAATTCACAGGACTATTATGAAAATGTAATAAAACATATGATGAGTCTTGCATATCGGCTTACCCATATTAGTAAATTTTTGTTCTTTTGCAAAATAAATGGGTGCTTATTTCTAATATCTAGCTTGTCTGTGCTAAAACCTCAGACTTCTAGGTCTGATTCCTAGCAGATGTGAGGTATAGGTCAAATTCCTCTTGCAGGTTACAATGATGACACAGGAAGGAAATGGGGGTGAGTGGTTCCCTTTTATAACCATGCTTTACCTCAGTGCACAAATGTGGAGGAGTCGATGCACACATGTGGACGATTTGTCCCCCTCCATGTCTTTGACTTGAGGTGTGATAGTGCTTTCAAGAGTCCTCGCTATTCCATTTCCATGGCTCATCATCTGTTCTCTCTGTGAGGGAGGGAGGCAAAGAGTATTCTTGATCCTGATTACCTGGGTTAGTTTTGAAAAACCTCTTTAGAGAGATGTAGAAAAGAAATTGAAAAAGTTCCCTTTCTATTTAAAACAACTTAAACAGGTTGGCTGGAACAAAAGGTTGCTCTTTTCAGTAATGATCTCACCTTCATGTCACTCCAAGTCCAATTAAATAGATGACTACCTGATCTTTTTTCAATTGTTAGCAGCTTTGCCATTCACTTTTAATCAGCGTGTGCGTCATGTAGCTTCTAAATTCTCTTTTCACCCTTTCCTTTGTCCATAGATATGGAGATAACAGGAGTTGAAAAGAATAGGCTTAAGAATAAGATAAATATGCAGATTATGCTAAGCATTTTCCATATGCTTCTGTGTCATCCTTTCTGTCTCCTCTGCGAAAATAATTATGCCTCCGATTTAACACGTCTGGGTGCTGAATGACTTTCAGAAGCTAAGAGAAACTTCCATTTAGGGTGACGTTTTTGAAGGCTGATTTTTCACATGTTCACCTCTAATTCTATCTTTACAACACATAGCTTCTTTTTAAACAACAAAGACAAGCTCTTCATCTGGAAACTGGTTGAGAGAAATAGAGTCTTAGAACAGGATGTTTTATCTTTGTCTGAAAGACTTAGGAAGCTAGCCTCGGTGTTGTCTTCCAAGGGGTGTTTCTACGCTGCTTTAAGATGGAGCGGGATGTAATTCTTTTTTTCTCAAGAAAAAAAGTCCTTGACTTAAGAGGAATGCAAGTCCAGGAGAGACAGAAATGTTGAAAAGTAAAGAACAACTAAAAAATTTCAGCAGTGTTTACATAGATCAAGGCTTACTCATACGAATGCATACTTCACACTTTCAGTCAGCACTTTCACATGATGAGGAGAGTCTCTGGGTGATAGAATATCTTCTGGCAGGAGTACAAAGGTCTTGGCATCTGGGAAGAGAAAGGTTTACTTTACCACCTCTTATTTACTGATTGTGAAGATGAAAACGGCGGTTCTCAAGTGGTGTGTGTCAGGACTAATGTCAAAATAATAAAGGAGGGTCAAAAATAATTTATGACTTACTTTCAGCCATGGCCATAGATACTCGAGTACTCAACACCAAAATGGAAAGCACTTCTGAAAATTTATGGCAAAATGAAGTTAAAAGATTCAGTTAAAACTGAATTCTTGAAGCCCCATCTTAGGCTGATGGGCAACATGTAAAAAGAAATACTGATGGTAAGGTGAGGTTCTGGGTCCTCTTTGGGGCTTTTTTTTTCTTTTAAAATTTTTATTGTGAACTAGGGGACAGGGTATAGAGAAGATCATGGGTTTTACATTCAACAATCCATATACTTTTGGTTTCAAGTTATCCCTTGGGATTCTCTTCATTTACCAACACTTGATCAACTTCCTTCCTGTATTTTTGTTGAAAGTGAAAGCGCTCAAGAAAAAAAATTCAAGACTTGAGTTGTAAGATTGAAAGTTTCTCTGGGGAAAATATAGAACTATCCAGGAAGCATTCAAAAAAGATGGAAAGAATAAAGAGTGACTGTCAATAGTCCACCCGTCCAGGAGTTCACACGTGAGCAAGGGCCAATGGTAGTGAAGGGAGAAAGTCAAGCTGCACTAAAAAGTCAGGGACTTGATGGAATACCAAATGACGCATTTTAATAGTTGTTGAAGTATTGGAAGCGCTTATTCTTCTGTGTCAGGAAACTTGAAAGACAGCTCCTTGATCAACAGACCAACAGATCAAGAGACCATGTTTCTAGCAATTTCAAAGAAAGGTGACCTCTCAGAATGTTCAAAGAATAGAACACTATCTCTGATATCACCCACAAATAAATTTTTGCTGAAGATCATCCAACAAGGGTAGCAGCAACACATTGACAGATGGTGAGGTCATATGTAGAAGAGGACGTGAACCTCAGGATAGTATTTGTAATGTCAGATGGATCTTCGCTTAAGTCAGAGAATACCCCCAGAGAGGGTTACGTGTGTTTTATTGACTGTGCAAAGATATTGGACTGTGTGGATCCTAACAAACTCTAGATAGCTTTGAGAAGAATGAGAATTCCACAGCACTTCATCTTGCTAATGCGGAACTTGTGCACAGATCAAGAAGTAGCTGTACAAACAGAGCCAGGGGATACTGCACGGTTTAAAATCAGGAAAGGTCTGTCTGCCTCAGGATTGCTTCCCCTCACCATCCTCATTATATCTGAATGATGAGCAAATCACTAGAACAGCTGGCATGAAGAAGCATGTGGCATGAAGATCGGAAGAAAGCTTATTATCACCCTGTAAGATGCAGAGAGTACAACCTTATTTGCAGAGAGTGAGGAGGGCTCCAAGTACCTGCCGATAAAAATCAAGGATTAAAACCTTCAGTATGGATTATGACTCCTTATAAAGAAGATGGAACGCCTCATAACTGAACAAAGGGGTATAATAATAGAGGGAGAAAAGACTGAAATTGTCAAGGATTTTATCTTACGGGAAGTCACAATTGATATTCAAATAAGTAGCAGTCAATTGATTAATTGGCATATTGCTTTGGATGACTCTGCCGCATGAGACCTTTTGAAAGCAAGGATGTTACTTTGAGGACTAAGGTGTTTCTGACTCAAGCCATGGTATAATCAATGCTTCACACGCTTGTGAAAATTGGCAAATAAATAAGGAAGACCAAAGAAGGGTTTACGCATTTGATTTGTGGTTAGAAGGTGTCTGATAATTAATTTTATTCAGTAATTAAATCTATGAGATATTTATATTCCTGGATAAATGAATGAGCAGGGAAATAAGGAGGTGCATCTCCAGTGTCTATCCCAAGTTGTCCAGTAGAGTCTGGTGCCACGGTAAGTATGTGTTTGTCTGCTAGCCAAAAAGGACAGTGGTTCAAACACCTCATTCACACCGTGGAAGAAAGATGTTTCTATATGTTTCTCTAAAAAACACAGCCTTGAAAACTGCATAGAGTGTTTCTATTTTGTCCTGTAGGATTTCTAGGTATCAAAGCCTATTTGATGTGAAAGAGTTATGAAAGTATCTGAGAGTTTCCTAGGTTAAGAAATATCTGGGGGCTGAGCCCTGGTAGTGTAGTGGTTGTGCGCGGGACTGCAGCCCCCTGGGGTGGAGTTTCAATTCCATCAGTGGCTCCACAGGAGCAAAGGCTGGGCCTCCTACTCCCACCACCAGAGGGCAGTGAGGCCCAAAAAACAAAAACAAAAAGAAACAATATCTGTATTGTTTAGTTTTGTATCTTAAACAGTAGCAGACTTCCTGGCACACAATAAGTACATAACAAATATCAAATCAGTTGGGAATTGCAACCCAATGATACCAAGTAATGCCACATAAGCCCAGTCTGGAAATGCAAAACAAAATCAACTACATTATCTCCCTATAAAATCCAAAGGATCGGAGAAAATAAACAAATGAAAACACAGAAACGTACTTTGAGTTCTTTAAATAAAAACCTATATGAATTGAACCATTATGAATACTATAGTTACAATATTATGATCTGGTTAGTCCCTTATTCATTTTTATTAAAGTACAAACTGAATTTTATTAAAGGACATTCGTTTTCTTTCCAGACTTATCAACTAAAACATCTCATTGGCAGATCTCCTATGTGTTTGGGATTAAATGGATAATGTAGTGTGTGGGATGTAAAATAAAATTAAATATAATATCTGTCCACCTCTGATAAAAAAATAACCTTGACATTTGCTGATCTCTTCATTTTTGGGGTAAGAGGATAAGCTGTGGATCAGCATAAAATGAAAGAAATGTAAAGTGTATTTGTGCCAGAATATTCAGTCTGCACTTTTCATCCAGGAATGATCATGTTGTAATCCTATTTGAGATATAATGAATCTTACAATGAAAGCCATGAGGGGATAAACTGTGCACCTTCTTAATTTTTAATGCAAACAATTGATTTTGTGGGCAACCTTAGTCGGTCTTGTCCATTTTTTTTGTGTGGAATATGAAAGTACTGTCCAAAGATGTGAAGAAATTTATTCATATTTTGTTTCATCCCATTGACTGCAACCCCCACAATGAACATCTCTTGTCTCAATTCTTTCATATAGTTCTATTCCTCCCTAACCCTTTAATGTAGTCTTTGGGAAATCCTTTTCTTTCAGTCTCAAAGAGTTGACTATTGTAAGGCATTTGTATTTCCCCAATGTTATTCTCCTCACCCCACCTCCTATCCCCTTAGACCTGCTTATTTTTGGGCTGAAAATTGTGCCAAGGGGCTGATTGTATTTCCAGACCTGAAGGATCAATGACAATTCATACAATATTTGTTGAGTATTTGCATCGTGCCAGGCACATTTCACGAAGCCCACTCAAATAGCAAACTTGATGATTTTTTTTTATGTTTTTGAATGAAATTTTACATTTTTCTCCCCCTGTATATAAGACCTTATATTGTGAGATTTTTCACCCAAGTTCAGGTTATAGCCAGTATTTTTTGCAAATATTGTTATTCAAGCATATCACTGCTTTGGTCTCTCTTATTATGACCCAGTTTTCTCATGCATATGAGGTTATCTCTTTCAGAGCAGTTGGTAGTTGTTGTCAGTCACTGAATAGTTATTCTGGCCTGAAGGTCCAAAAGGAAAAACAATAACAAGGCTGAATATTCTAGAAGATGATGTCCACTCCCCCCCCCCCACACACACAAATGCATATGTTTGATATCTTAAGCTGAAATTTGCATTTTGTTCCTCAGAACTTTTTACATCATGTACTTTAGTAATTAAGTAAATAAATATTTAACATTTTAGTAAAAATAAGAAGTGTTTACACCAAAATATGACATCTCAACTTTTCTAGAAATCTTAGTAATCATTTGGACACTAGCTAATACATTCCTATGAAGATAGGGATTTATTTTCCCCTCAAACAAATATAGCAAGTGAATCCAAATACTTTTCACAACCTCTCATCACCGTCCTGTTGTAATGACAGAAGACACGCTAGGTTGTTAATTATTAGCAATCTGGCTAGCACTTCATAACATCCTCTAGTTGCTAATTGAGATGAAATGAGTTTTGTCGTCAACAAATTGAAACAATATTGTCTATGTATGCTGCAATATTTGTTTCCTTCTTTTAATCTCCTAGCATGAAAACATCATTAGTTTAGCACCAGTTGGTCATCAGACCCTCTGAGTTTCAGAGCAATTCCAAAGGAATTTAATACTCTGGCATTAAAACACCCCAAGCAAATGGTCATTGAGTTGATGCCAACTGAATGCCACTGTATAGGGTGTCCCAGTGAGTTTCTGAGAGTGTGACTCTTGCTTTTGAACTGTGGGCCTTGTGGTTTGCAGCCCAATGGACAACCATTATACCTATGTTCTGGAAAAGTGCATTTAATTAAAAAATGTATGTTAAAATACATTTATTGGCATATACTTCACATATACAATTTAATTGTTCCGTCGTATTAAAGAGAAGTTGTCCAATCATCAACACAGTCAATTTCAGAATATTTTCTTCACCTTTTAGCTCCCTGTTCCCTCCCCCCCACCCCATCCTCCCCTGCCATGCCCAGACTCACTGCCACCACAGCAACTGCCGATTGTTTACAGGAATAGAAAGCCCAGTCTTTCTCTCCAGAAGCTGCTAGGGGTTTCAAACTTCTGACTCCTTGGGTCTCAACCCAATCATTAAGACTTCTCTTGAGTATCAATAGGGCATCCAAATGATCTTATAACCCTTTTTCATGTCCTTAGGCAATTATTAATCCAATTATTGTCATGATAGATTTATCTATCCTGGATTTCATGTATAGAAATTCATACAGAACAGAAATGGGGAGCAAACAAACAAGAAACCAGCAACAATGAATAAACAACAGATAAGAGCCTCAATCAAAAAGAAATTAGAAAATATTAATATGTGTCAAATGAAGATTTAAAATGTGTCACACAGAGTTCAATGACCAAGTATTACATTTTAATCCAACAATAACTGCCACAATCCATTCTA
>PVJH01036342.1:0-18885 GCA_004026705.1 Nesogale talazaci | reverse complement strand
TCCTAAGAATGAAGTGCACGTGGGAGTTCAAAGGCTCGGTATGAAAACATAGGGTGTAAAGTATCTCATTCATAAATTTTTACTTCTGTCATATGTTGAACAGATATCTTAGGTATTTATTGCGCCAAACAAATTATTAAGATAGATCCCACCCATCTCATTTTCCTTTTCTGTGTGGCTACTGGAAACTTGACAATTACATATGCAGCTTGCATTGTGTTTCTGTTGGGCAGTGCTGGGTGAGGGTCTCTCTGTATGGGCCTTCCAGGGGATGGGGCTGGCCATTCTGGAGTTGGTTAGGGCAAGTTACCCTTGATTCCTATGAATCAGGGAATCCTAAAGGGGTCCCCCAGGGAAGAGAGTCGGGTAGGGACTACCTGAGAGGACTCCAACTCAGAGGGTCTGGGAGAGATGAGCTGCTTCCTCACTTCATGGGGCTGGGGAGGGTGACTCCCAGAAATGTGTTGCTGATGGGGGAGTTGGAAGTGGGCAGTCGGAAGAGGCATTACCTACATGGGAGAGAAGCCCAGTGATGGAGAGACATCTTTCTTAAAGGGACAGGTAGCCCTGCCCTCCATGTTCAGATGAGAGGAGGCTCCAGGAACCTCTTTCATCCAGCCAGCACTGATCAAAAATGGCAAACCTACCTGCATCCCTCTCCCCCAGCCTCTTTCGTTCTATGAGGCCAGATGCATTTTTATACACATTTTTAGAGGATCCCATTCAACCCATGAGCATATCTACACAAAACTTTTTCCATTTAAACATTGTATAGGTATACAACTTCCTGAGATAAATTACATTATTTGGTTGTGCTACCCTACCCTTATTCAATGCAAGACAGTATTTCATGTTTATATGATCGATTTATTTAATTCGACATATCTTGAAACTCCATCCATATTGTAAAGTATACCAAGACTTCATTTCTTGATTTTTTTTTTTAGGCATCACTGCCCTCTGGTGGTGGGTGTAGGAGGTCCAGCCTTTGCTCCTGGGAGCTGGAATTGAACCTCCAACCCCGTTGGCCGCAGTCCCACGCACAACCACTACGCCACTGGGACTCAGCCCCAAGATTTCATTTCTTTGGCCAGTTATTTAGTACTTCATTATCTATATGACCACATTTTGCTTATCCATTCACTTGTTGATTGACATTTATGCTGTGAGTATTAAGAGTGAAGAGTTTAGCCTGTCAATTAGATCACAACCTGATGATGCTTCCTTGTGGTCATGCCTTCTGAGGATTCTGGGAACTCCATCTCTCTCTCTCTCTCTGCTTCACCTTCCTGTTGAAGAGCCACACTCAGAGAACTGTTAGGGCCACACAGAGACTCACACCAGTGCTGAGATGCTCCCACTGCCACCGGATCCACAAGACTTTCCACCACCGGCTTTGACCTTCTGCATTCAGCATCACTGCATGTGATGCTTGAAACTGAAGAGGAATTTATAGACTACTGTCGAACATATGGGCTAATATTGGATTTATGAACCTGATTAGGGCCAGGACATTTTCTCAATATACAATTGTTCTTTCATATAAAGCTCACTCTCTCACATATACGAGTGTCTCTAAATTTGTTTTTCTAGTCAATCTATTTCCACCTTCAGCTATTTTTGATCCGTGCTGCGGTGAATGTTTGTACACAAGGAGCAACCACCACCCTGTTGGTCAGAACAGGCTTTACCACGTGGCATTCTCATCAGCAATGGCCAGGGAACCCATGCCCCCAGATTCTCTCCCCCTGTGCTATTGTCTCTGTGATTGCCTGTGCTTTGTTTTTAAATCTTAGCCACCCCGATGTAGGAGTGAAATGGAATCTCACTGTGGATTTGATTTGCATCTCTCTGATGGCTAATGACATTGAATATCTTTTCATGTGCTTTGCAGCCATCTGAATGTTTTCTTTGGTGAAATACGTGTCTTGTTAAGTCCATCTTATGATTGTGGTACAGTAAGCCCTCGGGTTACAGACACTCAACTTGAAGATAACTCAGTCTTGTTCTTTTTCTTTTCTTTTCTTTTTTGCTCTCCCATCTTGTTCTTTAATGTCATGCAAACTTGCCCTGCGTTTGAAATGATCGAACCAATCCCTACTTGAAACAACTTCTTCATCACAGCCACCTTCATTAGTTTCATGGGAAAACGTTTAAACTGTTGAAAAAGTTTCAGCCTTTTCTCCCTTCACTAGGTAAGCCCCATGTTCAACTGTTCTGACTTCTCTATGATCAAGGATTGAGCTGCACCCGCCCAAAGTAGGTTATGTGTCAGCTTGACTAAGCATGCGAGGACCTGACAGGAGGGCGAATGGTGCCAGCAGAGGGACCCAAGCTCCCAGGGTGGCTAGGACTGTGCATATGGAAGGGCAGCTGGGAGAGATCCTGGGAGGTGAGATGGCGCCAGGCATTATCCTTTCCACACGGCGGGTTGTAGAATGTGAGCAGAAACAACTGAGCAGCTGTCTCCACACAAGTGCTTGAGTTCCACTTGGTTCCGGATACTGGGAGCTGGACATCCCCATCTGGTGGATGGTGGGACTTCAGTCCTCGGAGATCCATGTATATAAATGGAAGAACACATGTTCCGAGGTGGTTCTATGAAGCCAATTTAATTCCTCGATCAGCTTCCTAACCTGTCTAATACACTTGCTTCTACTATTTTTTGCTTTTATTCTTATTTCACTGAATTTTTTTGCAAGGGTTTAATTAATTCTGTTTTGTGTAAATTGCTCAGAACTGATTTAATATGTATTTCAAATTGTATCCACGATAACTTTTTTCATGGTGAATTTCCTCTTGTGACCATTGTTTCTATCAAATCCAATTTTCTTAGACAAATATTTGCCCGTTCTAAATTTTATCGAGACAGCTTGATCTTTATATATACATATATATTTTTTTCCTCCAATAAATTAAGCTGTGTACCATTCAAACTATTAACTGTTCTATTTTGAGGAGCTCATTCCTTCTAACAAAATTCATTATGGCGAGGGTAAAAGATGGATAATGGTATTTATTTCTTCGCTAATTTATTATAAAATTAAGTGCTGACTCCCCGAGGAGATGGCTCAGATTTGCTCTCTTGTCCCGATTTGCCGGGTGCCTTTGTCGATTCAGATCCACACGTCACGTTTCTGAGCAGCCCCGGGCTCCCCAGGATTCCCAATGTCTGCCATCGTAAGGAATCTGGTCCACACTCATTTCTTCGGCAGCACCACTGGATCGAGCTGAGCTGCCAGCCCTACGGTTACTGAGCAAGGACAAACGATATGCGTCATGTCTAGGATGGACTGGCTGAGTCAGGCGTGAGTCCAAGTCTTCTGAATGTTTCTGATGACTTTGTAGGTTGTGTGTGAATCACTTTCTCTGTCGATAGCCAGCAGTGGGGAGGAGACAGCTTCCAGATTGGACTTCCTGCCTCGGTTTCCACGAACGCCCCTGGGCATTGAGCAGGGCTCATGCTAGGCCACTCGCTGTGCTAACACTGTGCCTCCACGAGCTCCTCTGAAGCCTCTTCTGTTCAGAAAGAAACGGCAGTGTAGAGAAGTAAGCGGTCTATGTGAGATGGGAACCCACATGAGTCGGAATCTTCAGCCCCCAATTGAAGTCTCTGTGAGACAATATTTGTGGGTTCAGCACTGTGTTAGTCCGGGTAGACTAGAGACACACATATGAATATAAGGGAAAGGTTTATATACGAGAGGAATGGAACATTGAGAAAGCATCCCAACCCAGTCCAGACCAAAGTCATAAGTCCGATATTAGCCCATATATTTGATACCCGTCTATAATGTCTCCTTCTGACTTATGAAGCATGTGCAATGACACCAGGAAAATCAGGCGAGTGGGTGTAGAGTCTTATGTATCCAGTGGCAGTCGAAGCATCTCAGCACTTGCAGGAGTCTCCATGGGGCTTCTCCAGCCCCAGAGGTTTGATTCCATCAAGGCAAGCCCATGTGGCCTCTTCTCTGGCTCCTTCATTCTCCAGGAATCAGGATCAATCAGCATGCTGTCATCTCATCTTATCAGTAGTTTTTCAACTCAGAGACTCAGTCAAGTCTCTCTTCTCCAATTGGAAAACACTGTGAGACTTCCCAGAAGTCTCAGGAGAAAGCCATGCCCACACAGAGGCCTCATTGGCTACTCATTGGCTATCTCCAGACTGACAGGCTAGCCTTCACCCCTAGACTCCCAATCATGAAATTGACACACGAGTACATGACTGCCATAAGCATAGTCATGAACTGTCTGATGCTTTGGGTGTGGGAGGGTGGGGTTTCTGGTCATAGAATGGCTGGCCCAGACTCCTCCCCATCCCTTTTTGGGCACACACATGCAGACATTATAACAGCAGAGACAAAGGCCCAGAGAAGAGAAGGCACACCGCCAGACTAGATAGTGGCATCAAACTAGATAGTGGCGCGGTGGTCCAGAGGGCTAGGTCCCAGGTTTCTCGTTCCTGAGCCATTGCTTGGTAACCATCCTAGCCCAGCTTAGCTCAACCGCCTGTACAAATATCTGCAAACTTTCCCCAGCTTCCTGGAGAAGGCCATTGCTGATGGGCCAGTGTGAGTCACCCAGCACTGGAGACCCTTGGAGTTAAGTTCTCTTTCCTTCAGGAATAAGTGGAGGGAGCTTGTAAGATCACTAACTAGAGGTGGCATCATGCACTTGAGTATCCTGTATCCTCGAGGCTCCGTTCAGGACCTGATTTCCCTGTTTAAAGGAACCACGTGGGACCTGTCAGGCCCCCGGTCCCTGTTTGTGGGACCCTGAGCTGGGAGCAGAGGAGATGGTTGCTTGTTCACGGGACCCTTCCCTTTGGTGCAGACTCAGGAGCACATGGGCAATTTCCTCTTTGGTGTTGATCGTGAATCATGCACACGAGTCTCTCCAGGCCTGAAGCAATTGTCAAGTCAAACCCACTGTCCCAGGGCTTTTTCGTTGTGTTCTCCCAAGATTCTTCCCTGTTGTGATGGCAGAATGGATGTCCGTTGGTTCATGGGGGTGCCATTTCCCTTCAAAGGGTTAGTCCATGATCACCCTCAGTGGTAGGCTGCATCCCAGATAGCCCCATCGTAGCAGTAGAGTCAGAAAGAAACCCTGCTTCTCCATTTCCTGTTCTCAGACCACCACAGCCTTCACACACACTTGACCTAATTAGGAGAGAAAGTAGGAGAGAAAGGGGACTGGTGGGGAGGGGGTCAGGCTGCAGGGACAGTGGGAGAAGGGGGTGCAGACTTATGAGAACAGAGCTTTTGAAACTCCGCCTCTCAAGTCTTTCCTGCCCACGCAAGGACGAGGCATCTCTTCTGCAGCGGCAGTTAGGTCTGGAAGGTTATTGGGGAACTCTGTAGAATCATGCAGAGTCGTCAGGGCCATCGCCGGGGTCCATCCACAGAGATACTGGGCAGACCAGGAGGCGGAGACGTTGCTGTTTAAAGTTGGAGATTCTCTTGTCCTTAATCTCCCACCCCAAAGGAGGCCCTCGGTCGAGAGATATTGTCCAGACCCATTGGTTTTTAGCAGGCTGGGCCTGAAGACCTCTCTCTGCCCGCCTGCCTTGTCTCTGGTCTTCGCGGACAGACCGTGGACCGCATCTGCCCCTGGCTCAGCATCTCTGGCAGGCAGCACCTCGGGCGTGCACACGGGGACAGCAGAGTGGGCCTCCTTCACTGCCCTGGAAACCCAGCCTCCATTAGCAGCACAGAGAGACAAGAAAGCCCGGTCTCACTGACCCCACTGGTGAGTCTTCCTTTGTTCGCCTCCATTAGCAACTGCCCTATCAAACGCTGTGAAGCAAACATTCCCCAGCCTCCCCATCACTCCAAACAGCTTTCGGCCGGAAACAGTTGGTTCGCATTGCTCTTGTCGATAGCTTCGGGCGGAGAACGAAGAAATTGCCGTTGCATCTCCCAAAAGCATTTCGTGAAAGGACTATTTATTCTAGGTGCGGTCTATTGTGCCCGGCACCTCTCAGACAATCAATAATCCCAGTTTGTTTATGATTATCCTCGCTCCCTCCTCCTCCATCTGCCACCTGAGTTTGCGCCTCTCTGCCGCCGACCCGCTGAACATGGCAGCATCTGTCTCTCTAATGACCGGCCACAGCCATCTCGGCTGTTCAATATGGCTAGATGAAGAGAACATTTAATTTCTACTCGATGGGGCACTCCAAAGCCAGATCTGACAACTGTTACATTGAAGACTAGTATTTCACAATTTCCTTAGATAACAAAAAAGAAGCCGTTCTTACTCCCAGAGGAATATATTTACAAGATGGAAAGTTGATAACTAGGCTACGAGAATGACAAATGGTTCTGAAATCCGTGGTGTATTGACGTTGATGAACGTGCCTTGCCTTCTCTGAGACAGAGTTCTTACTGTGTCTTGTTCTTAGCCTGAAGGGCCAGAGAATGCTGGAGCCAGAAGTAGGCCCCCTGTCCTGTTTCCAGGGTCACCTTGAAGTCTAAGGACTTCCAGGAGATTCTGGGACAGGCAGGAGTGACAGGTAGGAGGATGGAGGGAGGGTGATTCTTGGGATTTGGGCATTGGGAATGTGTCTAAAATTCCTTCGTGCAGGGGTGAAGGAAGGTAGAAGGTCTTGAGAAATAGATAGTTGTGGGGCAGGGAGGACAAAGACCTCCAAATTAGTGAAAATGAAGAGTGGTCTTTGGGGGACCTGGATGGAGGACGAGGCCTCCTGACATTGGCCAAGAAGACTCAGCAGTCACACAGGAGGGGCAGAGAGACAAGGCACCTTTGACTTCAGCCCTGTGGTGGTGGGGAGAGAGACGGTGGAAGCTTGGCCAGTGGGCAACGGCCTTCAAGTCACTTTTGACCCACAGCTTCTCTGTGCATGACAGAACGAAACCTGCCCGGGTCCTCCTCCCATGGTTGTAGCCCCTGTGTTGATCGGCTCATCAGGGGCATTCCTCTTCATTGCTGCCTCTCCACTTGACTGAGCGTGATGTCTCTCTGCAGGGACTGGTCTCTCCTGAGAACAGAGTTGGCCCGCAAGACCGTTCAGACTCCTGGTGACCCCAGCAGAGTAGAGCTGCCCCACCTGGGGGGTTTCTAAGAAGCAGGTGGTCATTGGGGCTGCTTTCTGAGTTGCTTCCGGGTCAGTTCAACCCACCAGCCTTTATCCTAGCAGTGAAGTGCTTCACCATTGCGCCAGCCAGGACAAAGGAATATAACAGGCTGGACCAGCAGTCTTGGGGTCCAAACGCATGGGAGGCATTTTCCTTGGGAATCCTAAAGGCCGTTCACTAAACTTAGAAGCCTGTGACAGAAAGGCATGCTCCTGCTCCTCATCTGCAGGACTAGCACTCATTCCCAAGACAGGTTCTTATTGGAGCCAAAGTCCAGGGGGTTCCTTTGTAGACTCCACACTGGGGTCTGGGCCCTGGGCCATGATGGGAGGGAAGGAGGGAGATAGAGAGGGAGGGAGGGAAAGTGGGCAGCGAGCAAGCTTCCCTCCTCCTCCTGAAGTGGTGCACGTCCTCAGAGATGGGAACCACTGGGGATTGCATACCGGAAGGCGGCCAGGTTCTCCAGCACAGCCTCTTCCAGCCACGCTGTGCTTTAATTCCCCACCGCTTTGGGCTTGGCTGGATAATTAATTGGTGGAGCAAGCACTTGCCCTGGATTTCAGACTAGTTAGTAGGTCAAGTACCTACCGGAACATATGCTTTTTTTTTTTTGGGGGGGGGGGGAGGCGCCTGGAGGTCCTTTATCCTGCCAGGAAGTGCTATCCTCTCCTGACACCCTTGTGTGAACACCTTGCTGAGGGCCAACTCAGCCCCTTGGCTCCACTAGATGCATGATACCCCCTCCCTGCCATTTTGAGCCAGCTCTCACACCACTGTGGAGTGAATTCCTCCAGACCGCCCGGGAACCCCCAGCAGAGAAGAGGATTTTGCGACCCATTCTCCTTGGCAGAATACATTTCCCTTAAGAAGGAGGTGGATTAAATACATGTTGTTTTGAGATTTCCCCAATACCTCTTGAGCCGTTATAATACCAGGCTTAAGAATTTCTACCCTAAACCATACTCAAGTCATTTCGAAGACACAGGGTGATTTAGTGACACTGCGATGGTTTTATTTATTTCTTTATTTCTTTATTTCTTTATTTATTTTTGACATTTCCACTTGGCAAAAGGCTGAGAAAGGTATCAGGGTCTGTGGAACAGAAGAACTTGGCTCTCAGAAACAACCTGTAAGGCTCCTTCTGTCTTCTCATCAGTTCAGTAGGCCGGTGCATCTGCACGGGAGACGAAGGACAACGTCTGTGCTCATCATTAACTCTGTGTGATGGACCTTGGCCTCTTGCTTTCAATCTGTTGACTGGTCCCTCACGAGCAGCTGATCATTTGCGCAGGCTGTGCACTGCCTGTGGGTTGGAAATCCAGTTTGCACGGGGAAGCTGACCGGACCGAGTGTCCTTGGACTGGGGCGATCCAGGAGGTGGACTCTCTTGATCCATCCACAGGAGAGTTGCTGGTGCTGTCAGGAAATTCCCAGGCTGGTCTCAGAGTTGAGCTTGACCCTGGGATCCCACCCGGATAGATCACCGATGCAGTCCGGCTTCTCATTTGCCACTGCCTTGAAAGGACTCTGCTGTCTCTGATTCTCAATGGTCCTCCGGTTCCTTCAGCAGGGAGCCTGGAGCAGAGGCCCTCGGTGAGTGCTCATGGGAGCTAATGGATTAAGGTTGGCATCTCTGGTCTATTGTCTACCCATAGCGATACCTGGGAAGTTCTTCCATCTCTGACTTTCATTTCCTCCTGTCCCCAAGCCTGGCATCAAACACCCGTCCTTGAGAGACTGGTGTCCAAATCTGATCTTTTCCTGCATGCATTCTCTGTTTGTGGAACCCAGCTTTGTGTCTCCAGCCCTGAATGCTACAGCAGAGCTGTTCTTGGAAATGTCTCTACTTTAGCTCTCTCTCTCTCTCTCTCTCTCTCTCATCTTTTCCTCACATGACTAATTGGACAGGGTCTATGGTTGATTGTGCCACCTTCTGAAACCCTAGTTAACTAGATCCTAATATTGAAGTTTTCTGTATTTCAGGAGTATTCTTTGGGGTTGACTCAGTTGTCCCCAGTTCAGAACAAAGAACCTCTATATCATTCTGGTATATCTAGACCAACCCCATGAGTCTCCCATGGAGTGGAGCTGCAAATCCTCATTGAACAGTTTAGAACCATCCTCTCGTCTTCTAGATACAAATTTTGCGCAAAGTCTTCCAGGGAGGCAGGGAACAGTTGGCTGAAAGAAGGGTTTGAAGGTTCAAAATCAAGTAACTTCGCCATTCACTGCCCTTGGGGCTGATTCCCTCGCCTGCTACTCACCAGATCTGTCTACCTACAGCCATGCTCCTCCTCCAGTCCAACGCCAACCTCATTCCATTCTGCCCGGGCCAGGGAGAGGGAGAGGAGGCCATCAAGGGCACAAGGAAGTTTCCCAGAAGCTCTTTAGCAGCTAATAAAAACAAAAAGAAAATTAACCCAGATTCACTCTCTAATCGCTACAACTTATTAGAGTCTGATTATATAATCTATCTCGGTTTGCATACTCTGTTAACCTGTTCTTTGGTTTTTGTTTTTTTAATTGTTGATAATAGACTTTGAAAGGTTGGTCCAACTCATCCATCTGGTGGGCTAGGAGGGCGAAGGGAGGCAATTTATTATAAGCATAAATCTGGGAGAATCAGAGGTCTCTGCACAGCTTGTGAGGCTGTTAGGAAAAGTTGTTGCTGTGTGCTGTGTGGCTCACCATCAGAATCGATCAATACTTCAATAAAGGATGGGTAAGTCAGAGGGCGCCACCCACTCCCCTGTAATCATTGGTGCCCCGTTCTCTGGGGTGAATCTTTTGACTTCCCTGATCATGGCCAAGTTAACTGGAGCACCTGGAGGAGGGAAAGGCTCACAGACTATTGGATCATTGCATGTTTAGTGTCTGCATCTGCCCCTGCGCTCCAGTGTGCTGGGCCCTGCCTTCCTTGCTTTCATTTCTGCAGAAGGCAAAACCTTTCAAACAAAACAAAAGCCCCTAAACTGCCAAATGCCAAACAAGGAAGCAAACCCATTGATTCCACCTAATTGTGACTCACGTGTTAGAGAGGAGCACGACGCCATCATATGATGGAACCAGATCACCGAGTCATCCCTCTATGAGTGTATTTAAATGGCCATCTTGTAGGGTAGCAGCCACACTGTCTGCCTCAACCCGGAAGAAGGGGAGGCCTCAACCCGGAAGAAGACATGGCAGAATAATGTTCACAGAGAGTAACATAGACAACAGAATCTAGGCACAAAGGGCAGCTTCTCCCCTGTCTTCACAATGCCTCTTGTGGCCAGGAGGAATTATCGAAGCCTTTCCTCAAACTCCCTCACCTAGCCCAGACTAGGGACTTCTTGGGCTGCTAACCACAGGCCAGCAGTTCAAATCCACCATCCACTCTGCAGAAGCAGGCAGCTGTCTGCTTTCATCAAAAACAGATGGTCTCAGCAACCCTTTCTAGGTCATGAGTCAGAATTGACTCCATGGCAATAGATTTTTTTTTAACTTTATATTCTCCAAAGTGCATTAGGGAGTTTCGCCGGTGGCAGTGGCCTGCCACAGTTATTTTTTAATGGCTTAGTTTTGCCATTTTATCACCTAAGTGCCTATTCTGTCTCTCTTTTATTTCCTGGTGAAAACAGAGCACAGCTCTTTGCAGACTGTCAGTGTCTCTTTGTCTTGCCAGCGTCCCTTCAAGGCTGGTTCTCATTCATTTCGCTGGGAATTGGTATTTCATTTGGTCACTGCCAGCAGTTTGTCTATTTTGGGGGTGGGGCAGCAGAAATTTCATTTTATTTTTCTGCCCCGGGGGAAAAATGTCGCTATATTTGGAAAGCAATTTCCCCCGAATCAGGAGCCAAACTGATTATATGATTCAGATGTTAAATGCACTTTTTTTTTTTTTTTGCTTTGTAAGGTTTTAATTTTCCTTGGGAAGAAATATGTTAATACCTGTCTCCCTGTGTCTGTCTGCAAGCAGAACAGAGCCATGCTGGCTCTCAAACTTTTATAGAATGTCTCCAGTGAATTAAAGAAGAGAGGGAGAGAGAACCATACACAGATTGAAGGCCTTCTTGCTAACGCATGTGCTCTTCAGAAAGATACAGATATCGTCATCATCGTATGCTTTTGAAACCATGATTTGTAGATCTCAGATCCTTTGAAACTAGGAATGACAAGACAGTCCTCTAGTATAAAGCCTTATTGTGAGTGTTTCAAGGATAATGGGGTTGTCTCAATTGAGAAGAGTCCTTAATATTAATTTTCTGTGCTTTTATTTTTTGAGGTGTTAAAAAAACTTGTTTTGCCTCATAGATTAGCATTCCTTTCTAGGCTTTGAAACCTAATCCTTCTTGGAAAGGAGAGTTTTAAATTTGAAATATGAGGGCTGCGTGGCGGAGCCTTGAAATCATTAACTGTCCCTTCAATATTAATTGCTGGCATATCCATCATGGGGAACTTATTTGTCATTAACGTGAGGGGGATGCAAAAGTAAAAAGGCCCTGGAGCCCGTCCAGGCCAATGTTGTCACTCAAAACTTTGTTCCAAAATCGATCTGACCTCCGAAATGGGTTGTACCTATTGACAAAACGACAGTTTGTAGTTTTAACAAAGCCGATGACTGGCAGTTTGAACATAAGGCGCGGGCACCCGGTTCCTGGAAGAATTTACCACGGAGAGTCCCAGCACACTGGGTTGCGGGCAAGTCTGGGGAGCCAGGAGGCGTTGAGGGAGGCCCTGCTTGAGTAACGGGCACTCGGGTTCCTTCCGGTGTCTGGCAATGGGAGCAAGCGGGACTCCACGTCTACACTCCAGACATCTGGCGTTGGGAGTCACCGTGGCTTGTCTTCTTCCGTGCGCATTGGGGGGCATGCTATCTATTTCCTATGGCCGCCGCCGGGGATTTTTCCCTTCTGCTCTCACTCTGCTCTTCTGTCTCTTGATTCTAATTTGGGTCTAAACCATGATCCAATGCAGGTAAAGCTTGAGGACCATCTAGGTGGAAGGAGGTGAGATCCATAGAGGATCTCTTGGGGTACTTCTGCTGTGGGTTACTTTCCACAGAAGCTCGCCGTTCTGGTCATGGTACCGTGCACCAACAGGAAGACTGTCTTTTTTAAAATGTTGTTTTCTTCCAGCATGTCGTCTTTCTAGTGCACAGGGAGGCGCAGAACAGCCTTGATGCTCAAGCTGGAGGAACGCTCCAGTCCTGACACTCAGCGCAGCTCTTCATGGGGCCAGGCAATTTTCGATGGTGATGTGGTCCAGGTCTAGGAGTATCCAATCCACTTTACTCTTCAATACATTCAATTCAGCAAACACGTCGTGAGTGCGGGCTCTAAAATTACCATGGAAACCCAAGTGGAATCTTTAAATGACTCAAGGGGTCTGTGTGCAGGGTGGTTGGGGGTGGGAGCTGTTTGTTCAAAGTCCGCAGATTCCATTCATACTTCAGTATGCAGGAAGGATGCACCTGAGGGCAACTTGAGCCTTCTCCTTCAGCCCGAGCAACAGAAAGGGGGAAACGGATGGAAGACAATTGGTGAAGCTGCTAATAAGGCTTTTTGCTCCTGGCAGTGGGATGTGGGACTGCTGGGGATGGAACCAGACAGAGCTTTGATTTCTGTTGCAGCCCAGAGCTGACTTCATGGCTGCTTCTGCCCCGTGGTGTCACCACCCACACACTCTGTGCCAGGGTAGGACCTACAAAGGGAAGCCTGGGTGCCTGGTGACAGCCTGGACTGTGGCACCTGGTGGCACAGCGGGGGCGGTGGGCTCTAGAAGATCAAAGCCTTGATTGTGTGAGGCACTCGTCCACCCAGCAGGCCAGGGCTTGTCTCTGACACCTGGTCCAGAGATCCATAGAATCGTGGGCCTGGGGGGAGGAGGGCGGTCTTAGAAAAATCCAGGGCCCCCCAGCTGTCTTGTTTTCAGTCACACAGCACTTCCAACAGTGCGTAGAAAAGTTCCAGCTCAGGGCATGTCAACTCAGAGAAGGGACTTTGGCATTGAAGAGCATTGAAATGAATAGCAATCTTTGGGTTGCAAGTGAGCAAAAAATCAAAGCAGTCAAGCCCAGCAAATGGATAAATAAAAGGGAATTGGCTGGTTCAGTTAACAGGAAAGTTTAGATGTCAGTTCTGGTCTGGATGGATCTAGGATTCAATGATATGGCCAAGGACATATTCCTCTGTTCTTTCTGGCTGGTCTCCTAGGTGCTTCTGAGCAAACTGCTAGTCTAGGGCTTATGGCTTCTTCCTTGATCTCTAGCAAGAAGCAGAAACCATCTTTGCCTCAACCTTTTCCACAATCCCTAAGCATCCATCTAGTTTGATTGGGTCTCGTTTGATTGGGTTACATGTGCAGTCCTGGATCACTCTCTAGGCAGGGGGATGAGTACACTTCCCAAGGACCACATGGAAATGAGGAAGTGGTTGAAAGGAAAAGATACACGAAGGAAACAACCATGTTCACAATCATTTAGCAACAACAACCACATGATTTGAGTTGATCTATGGCTCTAATAGTCTTTGTTTATGGACAAACCAACCACTTTGATTCACAAATGCCACTAGCCACCGCTTAGTGGGGAATCTGCTCTTGGCTCGCAAAGAACTTACTTTGCACTGTATTAGGTAGCGCTGTACGATGGATCTCTGAGTTCATTACCATAAGCCTGTTGGTCAGAAGAGGAAACGGAGGCGGAGACCAGTTAACTAACTCGATGAAGATAAAGACTCAGGAAGTGGCAAGTAGAGTCAACATTTGTACTCAACTCAGTGACCTCAAAGTTCACACTTTTGAAGACATGATACCCAAAGCAACCCCTATGTAGTACATAGGACAGGGTAAGAGGTTTCCATCAACAAAAGGTTTGAGCTTTTTGGGGGGCCCTGTGGAACTCCTCTCACTACTTTCTCACCACTAGACCTCAGTCAGGTACACAGTTTACATTCCCCTTAGGCATTTGCATTGTAAAAAGGGAGTTTGGACTAGGCATCTCTCACATCATTTGCAACCCATCGGGGACTCAAGACCCCTTGGGATCTGAACTGCATTTGGAATTCTTTGCTACAGTCAGGAGAGATTCCCTGCTGCTATCATTTGAATCTAGGCTGACAACAGAGAGCACCAGAAAGGTGTTACTTGTGCTTTAGTGACTAGACAAAGGCATTTGATGTTGCTTCTTCAGTTGTCCTTATTCAATGTCCACCTTTCATACGCCTATGAGGCAATTGAAAGTACCATGGCTGGATTCCACACATCTTAGTTCTTGCTTTTCAATACTCTCAAGAGGGCTCCTGCAGCAGATCTTCCCAGTGCAGGGTGCCATTTGCTCTCTTGGCATCTTCCATGAGCGCTGACTGAGGAGCCAAGCCAAGACAAAGTCCCTGACCACGTTCATCTCTTCTCCATTTATCATGACGCTACTTGATGGTCCTTGTGTAAAGGCTTTGGTTTTCTTTGCATGGAGTTGCAAACCATACCGAGGGCTGCAACCCTTCATCTTCATCAGCCAGGGCTTCAAGTCCTCCTCACTGTCAGCCAGCAAGGTTCTATCTTCTGCACATCCTGGGTTGTTCATACGCCTTCCTCCACTCTTACTGCTCCGTCTTTCTTCAGGTACTCCAGCCTCTCTGATGATTTGCTCAGCACACAGGTTGAATAAATATGGCGTGAGGATACAACCCTGACCCACACCTTTCCTGATTTTAAACGAGGCAGCATTTCCCTGTTCTGCTTACAGAACTGCCTGGTGATTCAAGTACAGGTTCTGCCTGAGCACCGTTAAGTGTTTGGGAATTTTCATTCTTCTCCAGGCTAGCTATAGTGTGCTATGGTTCACACAGTCTGATACCTTGGCATAATTAGTAAAGCACAAGTAAATATCTTTCTGGTGTTCTCTGCTTTCAGCCTAGATCCATTTGACATCAGCAATGATGTCCTCTTCTGAATCTAGCCTTGCGTGTCTGGCAGCTCCCTGTCAGTGGACGGCTGCGACTATTGTTGTATGATGGTCAGCAACATTGGACTTTCATGTGGTATGCATGATATTATTCTATAATTTTTGTATCCTGCTGGGTCACTTAATATGGATCTTTTCCAGTCATTCGGCCAAGTATCGATCATCCCAATTTCTTGGCACAGAGAAGTGAATGCTACCAGCGTTTCATCAGTTTGTGGAAGCATCTCAATGGACAGAGCGTCAGTTCCTGAGCTTTGTTTGGGGCGAAGGACTTCCGTTGAGCTTGAGTTTCTTCTTTCAGTATCATTAGCTCTTGCTCACATGCTGCCTCCTGAAATGGTTTTCATATGTGTACTAGTTAAACGTTGGGCTGCCTTCTGCATGGCTGGTAGTTCAAAACCACCAAGCACCCCTGCAGGAGAAAGACGGGCCTCTCTTTCTCAGAAACAGTTACAGTCTTGTGAACCCAGAGGAGCGTCTATAAGTCAGCATTGGACCAATGGCTGTGCATTAGGTTTTGGAGTTTTCTTTATCATACAGTGACTCTATCTATTATTTCCATCTCCTTTTGATGCTTCCTGCATTCATACTTTGCCCACAGAACCTTTCAGTGTCACAACTTATGCTTGAATTTGAACGTAGTCTTCACTTCTTTGAGTTTAAGATATGCCGAGCATATTTTTCCTTTGGGGTTTTTGAACCGTAGGTCTTTGCCCTTAGTCTTTTTGAGCTGCCCTTTGAAATGTTCTGTTTGGACCTTTGAATTCATCCTTGCCTCCATTTGCCTTACCCTGCGATTAGGTTTCAGAGTCTCTTCTGACATCAACGCAGAGCTTTTATTCCTTTCCTGCCTTTCTTTTTTCCATGGCCAGTTGCTTTCTTCGTGTATGATGGTTTTGATGTTGTCTCACAACTCATTAGGTCTTTTGTATCAGCCTTTTGTTGTCAGTAAAATATATTCTTGAGACGTTCTCAAAAGTCAGACCAGAGGTGCTCAAGGTCTCTCTTGTTTTAGTTTTAACTTCTGGGTTCTTGGCTTCTTGGATCCGTCAGCTTCTTGGGTGAGTCCTTGGTGAAGTGTTACGAAGCCAACTCTACTGCTAGGTATTTAGATGCACCCCCTCTGCCAGCAAACCTTGACCCCAATTTGCTCTGCTCTCTTCCTCTGCGGGTCAGCTACCACGTCATTTTGTAGGAGTCTTGTGTATGTTTTTAAAAAACATATCTGATGGTACATTTTTCTTGTTTTTATTGTTATAGCTATTCCTGATGGTTACAACTTTATATAAGCTTTTAAATGGTAATTTGGGTTTTTATTATTGGACATCTCGATTTTTTTCCTACCCTCTACTCGTTGTTAACTTTTAGAACTGCTTTGGTATTTTAATCATTAGAACAGCACTCCATTCTTATGGTATTGAATTCTCTCTTAGTAATCTAATGCTGCTATAGAAAAAAAATCCATAAGTCGATGGCTTTAATAAACAGAAATTTATTTCCTCACAATTTAGGTACTTAGAAGTTCAAAATTAGAGTGTCCCCACCACTGGAGAGCAGTGATGCCCCCCCCCCCCCAAAAAAAAAAGAGTGTCAGTTAAATCTGTCTGTCTGTCTCTTCTGGTTCTAGGACATTCCCAGGGCAGGGAAACTGGATCTAATGGACACATCCCATGTCAACTCCTCTTTATTAGTGGTCATAGGACTCGCTTATCTCTGCTCATTTTTTTCTTCTGTCTTATATTTCAAATGATACAGACTCAAGACACCACCGAATTCTGTAGATTATATCTGGTCTCATTTAAATCACAGCCACTAACCCTGCCTCATTAACATTACTTGGTCATTGTTAGGTATCCTTGAGTGGGTTCCAGAACATAGTGACCACGTGCACCGCGGGAAGCTGTCCTGCCCGATGCTCAGCCCTCCTTACAGTAATCTGAGCCCACTTTTGAAGTCATCATGATTTCCAACCTAAGGAGCTCATCTTCTGGAATGATCTCAGACAGTGTTCGACTGCTAGTCAGATGTTTCCTGTGAACAATTTCTTTTCTTCAGAAGTGCCTTTCCAGGGCCTCCCTGCCAACCTGGGTGACCCTGGTGATATTTTAACATGTCGGTGTCACAGCTACCAGTGTCCCAGGAAGACGCAAGCCATCACAGTGAGACAAATCGAACTTCACATCATGGAGGTTAAGATTGGCAACATGGAGGATAGTTACATCAGATCACAAAACAACGGATAATTGCGTCATGCTGAGAATCGTGACCTAGCCAAGTTGACAGACATTTTGGAGGGACACAACTGAATCTATCATTTGTTCCTTCCCCTGTGGCCTTTGATCCCCGTGACGGATGGGCCTGTCTGTCCCCATTTAAGTAGGCATACCGCCTGTAGCCTCTCTCACTTCCCTTCCCTCATCCCCCTACCCCCAGGATATGAGCATGGACCCCTAGGGACACTTCGGAGCGACACCAGCTTTCAGTCCCTCTCGCAGCCCTTCAACCCCCAGAGGAGAAATTGGTTTAATTTCCAGCAGCTTGTTGTGCCTTTTAGCCACGGATGCTGTTTGCACCTGTCTGCTCTGACAGCTACGGTCTGAGCCTACAGGTGTTTCTCTTTTGCTCTGTATGTTCCGACTCTCCATTGATGCTAACAGTCCGCCCCATAGCAGTGGCATCTGTGATTATATGTTTCCCTCCATTTGTGTAGGCATCCCCGCCACTGTCCTTGAAAGTAGTTTTTGTTTCCTTATATATCATCTCCCTTTTCATTTGGAAACATTGATTTCTTTTCTTCCCGTTGTGTACTCTGCCTTAGGGTGGTTAATGGTAAGTGTTCAGCCAGTGCCTTCAATGCTGTCAGGTCTTAGAGGAGCTGGGATTGGAGTCTAGGGAGAACACTTCTGAGAGTAGCAGGCTGTAGCTGGTCCCCATGTCTGTCTGCTGCCCAGGGGAGACCTGCTTGATCCTGGGCATCAGGGTGGCTAAGCAGTAGGACGATTGACTGGGACACTGCAGAAGCACTGAGTTGTTTGGATCCTACCTGACTCCACAGGAGATAAGAAGATGCAGGTGTACACAGTACATCCTGACCCCACCCCCCACTCCTTACCCCATTCCCATTGCAGGGCCTTTTGTACTGTTTGCCCCAAAGAGATCGACAGAGAGGGATGAGTCTTCTAGAAATGTCAGGGGCCAGTGCTGACTTGTGAAGTGTGTTGCTGAATGGAGCACATCTCACACCTACCCCCAGTCTCGAGAGCAGCCACCCTGTCTCCTGGCACGATTCTGGTTTCCATGTCTGGAGACTTGACTCGAGAGACTGCAGAGCCCAAGGCCGCCTCAAAGGGCAGGAGGACGGAGACCTGCATTTCACGGATCATCCAGAGTCTCAGTGCCCCTGCCCAGGGAAGTAGGGCTCTGGGGCCCTTGGGGGTCTGCTCCCTCTTGCCATCTGGTCCATGACGTGATGTGGGGGGTGCCCTCGATGCTCAGTGTTGGTGCTTCCATTTCTTGATGGCTAACAGGTCACACTTCTCTGGGAGTTTCCTTCTGCCCGAGGGAAGCGTTTGCCTTGCCTAGGAAGTTTTGCCCATGTCTCCATGCCTGCAGAGAAGTCTGGAGCCCAGGTTGAATGACAGCCCACTTGTCTCAGGGCGACAGCAGCTTTGCGCTTCACAGCACGTCACCGGATCTGGCGGAAGTGACTCCAGCTGCAGCCACCTCCTGCCGGTTCCTTCCCTGCTCCTGCTTCTCCATCCCTTTCTCCTGACTCTCTGATTGTTCCATCCTGTGAACCCACTTCCCTGCCGCAGGCCATCGGCTTAGTTATCCAGTGCTGCT
>PVJH01036341.1:0-18884 GCA_004026705.1 Nesogale talazaci | reverse complement strand
GTTTTTTGAAGCTCATATTATGAATTATTTTACTTTTTTGGAATAGGTGTAAATTCATGGGAACTGGATGCAAAGAGAGACATGAAAATCAAGTCACCACTATAGGCAATAAGGGACCAGTGGATCTCAATCAATGACAACATTATCCTCCTGAGAAGGTTTATTGTTGTCACACTGGAGGAGGAACTAAATACAGAGACGCAATTGAAATTATTCTGCAGTGCATGGGATGGCCTTGCATGACAAAGAATGACCAAATTTCAAAATATGGCCATGCTTTAGAAATCCTCTCTTGGTTTCTACATTTCTGTAAAAATTAGTATTTCTGGACTGAGATATCAAAAATGTAACAATGCACAAACACACAAATATACAGTACAAGCTGCCCCAGATTTGAAAACATCTGGCTTACATAAAACATGGAGTTGGAAACTCATAGTACTGAAGCCTGTTATATTAATATGAGGCACATACAATGGTTTGTAACAACAACATTGCACTACTTTGCAATACAGGAATAGACCTCATTTTGTATTCCAGAGGCTCCTTGTATTTCTTAGGGTATCTGAACATTTCTCTCAGATGGTACAAGCAGTAATATATCAAACAGAGCCTACAAACAGTGGCATACTGAAAATTATTTTAGAAAGAAAGAGATTTAATTAGCATTCACTAAAAAGTGTATGAATATGAGGAAGAATACTTATGAGATATTACCTTTCTTCCAGATTTTATCTCTCACCAAATCCCTCAGGTGATGGAAAACAAAAATGATATTCTAACCTAGTGTGGCAGTCATGTGCTTATGTTACATTTATAATTGAAATGTAGGGGTGGAGTCTAGCCTGTTAATCTGGAGATAGCCATTGAGTAGCAGATGAGGCCTCTGTGTGGACATGGCTTTCACCTGAGACTCCAGGGAAATCTCGCGATATTTCCCTCGTGAAGATGAGAAGCTATCTTCCCCAGTTGTTGGGAGTTAGTTTAGGAGATGATTAACCACGGGTAACACAGAATGGTGGCGTCTGGGAGGCTGGAGTAGCCGGTAGAGAGACCACACGGCTTTGCCCTGATGGACCCGGACCTCCGAGGCCGGGGCAGCCACGTGGAGGCCTCTGCCAGCGATGAGCTACTTCTGCCACCACGGGATGCTGTTGATGGACCCTGAGCCCTGGAAGTGAGGAGCCATGGGGAGACCCCTGTCAGTGCCAGGACTCTGTACCCACTGACCTGTGACTGCGTGAGTCAGAAGGAGACTTTCTGGACTGATTTCGGGCATATGGGTTAATATCGAACTTGGGACTTTGAGCTGAACTGGGCTGGTATGTTTTCTCAGTGTCCTCTTCCTCTTGAATATAAACCCATTCCTTATATCCGTAAGCATGTCTCTGAGATTTGTTCCTCTAGTCTACCTGGACTGACACACGTAGGATACCTTCCTACTAATAATCTGAAAGTAAGATTCAAATATAAATCAGATTTAAAACATAGAAAACAAATTCAAGAAATATCACCTAGAAATTTTGTTGATAATATTCACTGCCATGAAATCAATTCTGACTCCTAATGACCTACAGCTAACGCCCGCCCCTGTCCTACCCCGGATTTCTGAGCTTGCAACATTTCACAGGAGTGGGAAGCTTCGTCCTTGTTCCACAGGATGACTGGAAGGTTTGGACTACTGACTTTGCTCCTAGACAAAAGCATAACCCATTACTCAACCGGGACTTCAACTCATATACTTAGGGGATAATTGAGGGAGATAAAGTTAGTTTGTACAGTAAATAATAAGACATAAAGGGCTGAGGCCCGGTAGCGTCGTGGTTGTGCGCGGGACTGCGGCCCACTGGGATGGAGGTTCGATTCCAGCTCCATGGAGCAAAGGCTGGGCCTCCTACTCCCACCAGGGCAGTGATGCGCACCCCCCCAAAAACACTAACTAGTTTTTTATGAACACTAACTAAATCATAAAACAAACCAATAAAAAATCCTGTGTGTACAAGCACACACATACTCACTTGTTCATTTATACTAAAGGACACACACTAGTTTCTTGGGCTATGTAGGACTTTGCTAAAAAGAAAAATTAAGTCTGAGCCCCGGTGGCATAGTGGTTGTGCGCGGGATTGAGCCCACTGGGACGGAGGTTCAATTCCAGCTCCACAGAGCAAAGGCTGGGCCACCTACTCCCGCCACCTGAGGGAAGTGATGCCCCGCCCCCCCCCAAAAAAAAAGTAAAAAAATAATAATGACATAAAAATAGAAAGGTTAGGTAATCAAAAATCATTTCATTGCCCTCCAGTCAAATCCAACTCACAGTGATTTTGCGGGACAAAATAATTATCCACAGGATTTCCGAGGATTGAATGTTTACCAAAGCAGACAAATACTTCTTTCATCAAAAAAAGTAGCTCTTCCACAACTGTCTCGCCAAAGCTGAATCACAGCAGCTCTATGCATAATGGAACAAAACACTGCCAAGTCTAGAGTCAGCCTCACAAATATTCCTATGTCCGAGCCCCTTTTCAGAGCCGCAGTGTCAGTCCATCTCATTGAAGGTCTTCCGGTCTTTTGCTGCCCCTCTACATTACCAAGCATGATGTCTTTCACCAGTGACAAGTCTCTCATGGCAGCATGTCAAAAGTATTTAAGTATCTCTTGCCATCTTTGCCTCTAAGAAGTACCCTTGCCGTACATTTTACAGGACAGATTTGTTTGTCATATTGGCAGCTAAAGGCACTGTCAATATTCCTCCCCAGCACCACAATTTGCATTGATTCTTCTTCTGTGTTCCTTATTTCATATCCAATTTTCATGAGCTTATGAAGGAACTCAAAGTGCCATGGCTTGGATCAGGCTCATTTTAGTCTTCAAATTAACATCCTTGCTTTTCAGCACTTTATAAAGGTATTATACAGTAGATTTTGTTTTCCTTTTTAAGCATGAAGTAGATTTATCAAATGAAACATGTAATTTGGTCTCTTGACTCTTGATTTTATGAGCATTGATTATGGAACCAAGAAAGACAAAATCCTTGATAACATCATTCTTTCTGTATTTCCCCTGATGGTCCAGTTGTGCAGATTTGGGTTTTCTTTACCTTGAGCTGTCTTCCATACTGAAGGCTGCGATCCTTGATCTTCATCAGCAAGCACTTCAAGCCTTACCTTCAACAATCAAGGTTGTACCTTTTGTATTTTGCAAGCTGTGAATAAGCCTTACTCCAATGCTGATGCCATGTTTTCGTTCATATACTCCAACTCCTCTTATTATGTGTTCAGCATACAGATTGGATGAGTACAGTGAGAAGATTGACCCCTGAAATGTATCCTCTAATTTTAAACCATGCATAATTCCCTTGTTCCCTTTTGCACAATCTCCTCTGAAATCATGTATAAGTTCTGTACTAGCAAAATAAAGAGCTCAGAATTTTTCATTTTCTCATGGATCTCCATACATGTGTTACGATCCTCACAGATGAATGTAGTGCAATCATCAACAAACAAATGTAAACTTCATTCTGGTATTCTCTTCTTTGAGCCAAGTTCCATCTACCATCTGGCAATGATATTATTTATTCTATGTGCTCATTTAAATTCGGCTTGAACCTCTAGCAGCTCCCAGTGATTGTATTGTCACAAACCACTCTTGAGGACTCTTCAGCAATATTTTAGTTGCATGTGATATCAATGATAATGTTCTCTAATTTGAGCCCTCTGTTGAGTGACCTTTACTTGGAATGAATACAAATATGAATCTCTTCAAGTCACTTGGCCAAGAAGCTGCAGTTGAATTTCTTGGTATCAATGATAAGTGAACTCATTCAGAAATGTAGCTCTCAGTATTTAACGGACATTACCCAGTATCAACTTACAAGATGCTATTTTATTTATTTTTTTGCCATCACTGCACTCTGGTTGGAGTGGGAGGCCCAGTCTTGTTTCTGGAGAGTTGCTGCTGGATTTGAACGGCCAAAGCAGTGGGCCGCCATCACACACTTAACCACTATGCCACCGGGGCTCAGCTGATTTCAGTTACTTATATATTGGTCAGAATGCAGCTGAAGTAAGTAAGTTTCATCTTTGGGTTGTCATTCGCTGACACTTTTTCCCGGGTGAATTGACACTAAGCATTTTTGTTCTGTAAACATAAGATTCAAAGCTTAGTTGCAGAAGAAAGATTATGAGTCAAAGAGTCTAGAGGCTTCCATAGCCTAAATGGATTGGATGAGGAAAAGGACTTAGAAGAAGCAGCAGACTTCATTCAATTACAAGTAGTCTGTCTATTCTGTTACCAAATTTTGCTCAAAAAGGACCATTATGACAGCTAAAATTTATGATGGAAAAGATCGTTGAATATGCCATGATTTTCAGAAGAACTAACCAATCTGTCTTGGAAGAATTAGAGATAGAATACACCTTATAAGGGAGATTTCACTGCATGTATTTTTAGCATGTTAGCCAGAGGTTCTAATCCCTAAAAAAGACAATTTATTTAGTCAAGTAGAGGTCAAAAGAAAAAGCTCAATGCCCTTGAGGATATAGAAGGATAAAGTGGCAGAACAATGGGCTAAAAAAAGTCCAACAGATAGAAAAGTGATCTAGGAAGACCATGGTTTTCCTCCTGTATACAGAATCTCTGTAAGTCAGTAGTGATTTAAAGGCATCTAGAAATAGCAGTGATTTTGTGATCTGTTGTGCGTGGTTAGAAAGTAAATGTATTCCCTCTTTCAGCTACAAGATACCTTATCAAAGTCTTTATTATATGATAATTGATGCAAAGAGCCAAAAGGCAAGGAGGACTATGTTGTCTTGGAAGCACAATTTAGTACAGTTAAGTGATCAAGAATGGTCAAAGGGAAGTTCACTACTCTACCATCGCAAGTATGCCGATTTTAAGGAGCCTCCGTTTGCTATCCATGCACACATGGTAACTTCCCTGAGTATCCAGACAGCACTTCTCTAGGCTTTGAACGCATGTAGATTGAAGAGGCTAACTTCCTACTTTGGAAATTTGAATAGACATGGTGAGTGCCCGTTGCTGTTGAGAACTGGACATTTTGACTCTAGAGATTTGGTGTTTCCTTCTGTTGGTGACAAGTAAACCAGAAAAGATTGCTAGATGGGAAGGCTTAAATCTTTGAATGGCTTTACTATTTTATGCTGCCATTTCACTTATTGTTTATTGGTTATAGCAATTAGCACAAGTCCACTATCAAAGTATTTTTATACAAATAATGTAAGTAAACTACATCTATTTGCAAACTGCTCTCTCTCCTCAGGAGATGTGTGTGTGTGTGTGTGTGTGTGTGCGTGTGTGTAGGCATAAATTCGTTATTATAAGTTATACTAGTAACATGTAAAATAAGGTATTGGAAACATTGTTCTGTGAATTTGTATTTATTTTTTATATAATAAAATTTGAAGAATAATTTGAATTGTTTTAGTGGTAAACAATCTTTCTGGTTCCTGCATTTAAGGAAAAGTTAATTCTGAAATTTTGAAAGATTGGGTTTTAAATATTGAAGTTTTAAATCAATGGATAGCACTATTTCCCCTTTTAAAAATACTTTGAATTAATGAGATTTGAAGATTCATATCTTCTGTTGCAAATCCATCATCAATATTATGCTTGGTGATTGGTTTTTCTCCACTTTAGGTTTTTACCTTCCAGGAACACTGAAAATGAAGCATCTTTATTTCATATCTTCTCATACTTCATTTATATGATTTTTTTCTTTTCTTATATCACCATGTCCACACTTAGGAATTCACCAGTGCTTTGATACAATGTCATGGTCTTTAGAAAGAGATACCAAATTACTCTTATTCCTTTTGAAATGTGTTTTTCTATTTTAACTTTCACTTCATTTCTTGAAAATTATTATTAAATTGTTTTTTCATATATTTTTCTTTAAGAAATGTATGATTTTTCTTCTGCTATTCCATACTTTGAATTCTATAATAAATATTCCATTGTACTGACTGAAAAATATGCTACTTTTATTTAATTTACCTTCATGTATCCTTATTTTTGCATTGCTAATATCATGATAGGCTTCCATTTTAGTAAAATCCCAACTAGTTCCCTGTGTCTCTTCCAGGGTATAGCTAAATTTAATTATATTATCTATCACAAAGTTTAGTAAACTATTTCCTATAGACCATATTAGATTTACTAACCATATTTATAAATGAAACTTTACTGGAGGAACGTATCTATGGCAATTTGTCTATATCTTGTACATAAAGTAGCAATACAATCTATAGCACAGAAAGGCTAAGTATCTATTTTTTCCTAATACTGATAATTTGACATTCCTTTCTCTATTGCCACAAGTCGAGGGTTTAATTCTAATCTGATTAAATACACGCTGCATTTTGCAAAATATACCCAGAAATAAGTTCATAAAGTAAAGGGAGTTGAGTGTACAATTGCAAGGGTGGTGAATTAGTTAATGTGACTCTTCTAGCCTATCTCTCACAGAACAATCTTCCCTTTCATCTGTGTGGTAAGACACTAGGGGCAAATATTGATAAGATTCATCTATGGGAAATTGTTAACAGGGTTCCATGGAAGTCCACCATACAGTGTATAAAGTGAGCCTTCTGAAAAGTTGGATGAGGACATCTTATTATCAGCAAGTGCCAGAAGTGGATCACATCTTGTGTCAGTACGGATAGACTAGAGGAACAAATTTCTGAGACACGCATATAGGTATAAGGAAAGGGTTTATATACAAAAGAAATGTGACCCTAAGAAGGCATCTCAATCCAGTCCAGTGCAAAGTCATAAGTCCAATAATAGCCCATATGCCCAAAATCAGTCTATAAAGTCTGCTTCCGACTCAGGAAGTCACAGGTCAGTGGGTGCAGAATTCTGGCACTGGCAGGGGTCTCCCCATGGCTCCTCGCTTCCAGGGCTCAGGTCCATCAAAAGCATGCCACTCCAGCTTCAGAGGTCTGTCTTCATCAGGGCTAAGCCGTGTGGTCTCTCCACTGGCTACTCCAGCCTCCCAGCCGCCGCCATTCTGTGTTGCCTTTGGTTAATCATCTCTGAAACTAACTCCCAACAACTGGGGAAGATAGCTTCTCATCTTCAAAAGGGAAATATCACGATTTTTCCCTGGACTCTCATGTAAAAGCCATGCCCACACAGAGGCCCCTTCAGCTACTCAATGACTTTCTCCTGATGGACAGGCCAGACTCCACCCCTCCATTTCAATTATAAAATTAACATAAGCACATGTCTGCCACACATCTTATAAACCTAAGATCTCTGTAGGATTCTTGGGCCCAGATGACAGTTATACCATCAGAGCAGCAATAGTAGGACCAGGAACCAGAGCGTGGGATCAAGTGAATGTTCTAGCCCAGTGGTTCTCAACCTTCCTAATGGCATGCCACTTTCACAGAGGTCCTCATGTTGTGGTGACCATCAACTGTAACATTGTTTTTATTGCTACTTCATAACTGTAATTTTTCTACTGTTATATATCGGGCAACACAAGGAAAAGGGTTGTCCAACCACCAAAGGGGGCATGACCCACAGTTGAAATCTGTGGAATCGAACCCATCAAACAAGTTAAGATAGTTGCTTTTGTGCAGGAAGCTGGCTTGTTTATTTTGGTGTCTCTTGGCACTTAATCGAGGGAGTTGGCCTGCTGGCCCATGGAAGCTGGGCTTGCTTTGAGGCTGAGGTTTAACAGATTGGGGTGCCTCTGGGCACTTAATTCAGGGAACTGGATTTAATGACCACTTGAGCTGAATGTCTTTGAGTTGAGGCTTACAGCTCAGTAGTATGCACCTTTGGGCATTTATTAGCACACTTGAAACGTGTTCTGGTAAACAAATGCCCTAAACATATCTTGCTGGCATTGCAATTTGTTGATTTTCTTCATGAGTCCTCTAATCATGACTTTAGTCTATGTTTCTGTGTAGTCACTGCAATGGATATTATGATGACTGTATATTCCCACTCATAGGGAAAAGATAAAATTGTAGGTGAATGGATACATTGGATGGTGAAAGATGCAGCTAATAATAATAATAATATGATATGGCATAGTCATATAGGTTCCTTGGGAGTGGTAGATGAGGAAGGAGAGGATAAAGGAGAGCTGATATCAAAGTATTCAAGGAGAAAGAAAATGTTTGAATTTGACTGTGCCATCAATTATAAAACTATGCTTGATCTAATTGAATTATGGATTGTTAAAATATCTGTAAGACTTCCAATAAAATTATAATAGGAAAATAATCAAAAACGTAAAAGAGAGAAGATGAATTTAGACACCTTAAAAATGACTGAGTAGGTATAGGAGATATAATGGAGGCCTAAAATAATCCATTATTTAATCTTTCATTATTGTAATTATCTGTTTGGGGATGTGATGTTTTCAAATAGCTCATTTGAAGACTTTTCCAATAAACAATCAGATTCCTTGTGGATTCAATTATGTAATGCACCTGTCTTACTACATTATATTTAAATACATATTTTGGATTCCTGAACACCTGCAATAAAGCACTGGTTTCTAGATTTGCCTCTATTTGCATGGGCATTTTATCTTTCTTTTTATTTTTACAACAGTATTTCACTGTAAATCCTGGTTTACATATTATGACAAATCTTAATCGTCAAATGTGGAAAATAAGACTGGTAACATAAATACTTTATAATACTTCCTCCTCAGAAGAAATTAGTAGAAAAATGATGAGTGCCAATAATGCATATTTTTGTGCAAGCAATGCTTCTCCATATTTTGAAAATTTCACCATGGACATGGATTTTATTTATAGTAAAATTATTTAACATAGTATCTCAAAAATGCAACAAAAACAATGCATCACCATCAAGCTGATTCTAATCCATAGCAATGCTATACCAGGACTCTGATGTTAGGAGAGTGAAGAGCCTCATTTACACCAGTGAGCTGACTCCCTGACCTTTTGGTTTGCATTTCAGTGCTTACTCAACATTGTCTCAGAAATCATTAAGAATGAAAACATATATATAAGTTTTTTTTTAGTTCAGCTCTTAGGAAATTAGGTTGAACAAGTAGGAGTAGATAAATTCAATGTACAGGTGAATCCAGTGTAAAAGAGGACACTAAAAATTTTTACTAGTCATTTTTACACATAATATTCCTAATTTTTCCCTAGTAGTCACCTTGTACATTATGCAATTGAGATGATAACTAGGACCAAAAAAATGAGCTAGAAAGGAAGAAATATTTCATTATTTCATTAAATACTTTTCTCTCATGTATGTTAGTGAGCAAAAGAGGGAGATTATTTCTCTCAATTAGAGTACCATGATCTGAAAAGACAAAGGCTAACTAAAAAATAATTACACATACTCCTCATTTATCAATATGATTAGTTTTCAAAGATCAGGTTATTATGCAAAATAGGCATCATGTAAGGGACAAACACTCTGCAGAGACTACTTTGAACCTAGGCCTAGAGAATTGTTCTGTCCCTGGAAGTGTTGTGCTCTGCATACCAGTGATTTCCCAAAAGGGCTGGTAGTGGTGGAACAGATCTGAGGGCCAGCAGCTGGATCAAAAGCACAGTGGGCATTCCAGAGGCTCCTGAAACCAGGCAGTTGTTGGGAGTGGCTTCAGAAGTTCTTGCCTCCTGCAATTCCTACAGGTGCAGGGCAAACAGCTGGTTTGAGGTACCTGATAGCAACCAGAGAGACGGGAGAAATGCATTGCTTGTCCTGAAATGCTTAGAATCCCAGGAAGATATACTCAGGAAATGCTCACTGGAAAAACACAGCGGCCTCGACCACCAGAGAGGAGTTGACTTCTACAGCAGCTCCCAGGATATGAATCACTTCCAGACCCTTCCTCCTCACCGTAAGTTTTGGTCCCTCCAGAACTCTTGATTGGGTGGATAGCACTCTGCCCACTTGGGCCTCCCAAGTTAACCCTGGGTCTTTCTCACAAGATCTTTCTTAAAATCAGTCAGTCATCTCTTTGTCATGAAGGGTTACATCCTTAAGGATGGGGCAGCAAGGCATTTTCTAGAGTCCTGTCTGCATTATCTAGGAAAGGCACAGGTGGTTCTTGGGGTCAGGCACTGAACTTGGAGAGGAAACTAAGGGCAAAGTGTAAAACAAGTTAGAGAGTTGATTTATTTTTCTACTATAAAAATGTGAAATGTCATTGAACAAGAAAGTCAATAAGCCCAGAGTAAATGCAATGTTCAGAATAATTATACAAGTATTATGTATTTGTCTTCTGAGTGCACTGGCCATTAATATTTCAATACTAAATGGTATCTGAAGAACAATGTCTGAAAACAACTATTGGATACTTTGTTGATGTTATATTGACTCAAGCTGTATGTATTGTTTGTTTATACTCAGTGGTACAATATATGAGAAGATGACACCAGAAAGACAGCAAATTCAACTTTCTTTATTATTTCTAGGAAACCGAAAACACCAACAGAATCTTCGTACAGACCTGGAGTTTTTTGTGATCTCAGTTTGATTTACAAGTTCCTTCTCCTTGGGGACCCTTGACAGTTGCTTAGTTACTAATAATGCCGATCATGAGGTGGTTAAGGGATCTGGTGCCAGGCATCAATGAGCTAAAATTATATTATTATTAATGGGGGGAGTACATATTGGGGACCCAAAGCCCATCATTAGGTGAGGTGACATCCTTTTGCAGAGGGGTTACAAGGAGGAGATGAGTCAGTTAAGATACAGGGAAGGAGCTATGAAATATGCAGCCTTCCTCTAGTTCCCATGCTGTCTCCCACCCAATACCATGACCCCAATTCTACCACATAAATCCAGCTAGACCAGGAGATGTTCAGTGAAGTTGGAAACATGGGAAACTTAGGATAGATGATCCATCAAGACTAGTGATGGGAGTGGTAATACCAGGAGGGTGGATCTACACGTAGCCTCCTCTCTGGGGCACGGACAACAGGGAAGTGAGTGTTGGGACCCATTGTACAGTGTACAGGAAGAAAAAATAATTTGTAAATTACTAAGTGTTCAAGGGGAAGGGCGGGAGGAAGGGTAATATAGGGAGCTGATAATGGGGGCCTGGAGGAAGGGAGAATGTTTTGAGAGTGATGATGGCAATGGGTGTGTAAAAGTGGCCTGCATACAACTGATGCTGTTAGGGATTGTGATGGGAGTTATATGGCCCCCCAATAAAATGATTCATTAAAAAAAAAGAGGGGGAGGGGAAAGGGTTTTTTTTTTTTTTAAAGAGGAGCTTGTACCAAGGGCTCAAGTGGAAAATGTCGGGAAATGTATGTGGCAACATGTGTGCAAATGTGCTTGATACAAATGATGTACTGAATGTTGTAGTAGCTGTAAGAGCCTCCAATAAAATTTTAAAAATGCTATTAGATTTATAAGGCAATACACCTTTGCAATTTTCATAGTTTTATTGTTCTTGTTATTAGAGGCTCTAAAGTCAACTTTGAGAACAGGAGAAGAAATCGTTGCCTAATCCTACACTGTCTTCATCATTATCCCTATGTTTGAGACCATTTTGCATCCACTGTGCCAACCCATCTCATCGAGGGTCTTCTTTTCTTATTACATACTAGAAAGCATGATGTCATTCTCCAGGGACAAGAACTTTCTGATAACATACACAGGGGGCAAAAGATGAATTCTCATCTTTCCATAAGGATTATTCTTTCATATGAGCACAAATCCAGTCATCCCAGACATGCCTCAATGCTCCTTCCTTCTTGACCCTCTCAAGGGACCACTCTGCTCTGCCAGTGATAATCCACATCTCTGCGAGTTGGAGGATCCATTGCAATAACCACACAGAAACACTGCCAGCTCTTTCTTTCAAGGCAACCTGGGGAGATTCAAATCTCCAGCTTATTAGAAGAATACAAACAAATTTAATTGTTTGTATATTCTGAATTAACTTTAATTACTTTAGGTGCTAACTGAGGGTGTGCTGTGGAGTTCTGCTCTCTGGGTGTGAGTATCTGGGACTACATCTGGGTACCCAGCAGTGTTATAATCTCTCTTATGGTCTTCATAACTATTCATGGACATAATAGGTATTGATAGATAAATTGTGTCTTAGTAGAAGGATATTGTCCTCTGAAAAAACACCAGAATTCTCTAACATTATGGGTAAAGGGATATTCCTGATACTGATCAATAGCCGTCAGCAGATGGTCACACAACCTGGACACTACACAATGACATATATATATATATATATATATATATATATATATATATATTTCTCTTAGAGGGACTTCTCTTTCTCCTTCAATACACAATATCACCAATTTTAACTCTGTAGCACACTAATTTCATATAGAGCCATTCTACCATTTTCCCCATGGTATGGAATAGTGTCATGTTCAGATATGATGCAAGATCACAAACTGGGAAGGGAATCTAGTTTTTTGAATTTAGCCTGATGTGATTGCTGTTATTCTTTATTGGGTAAGCAATCAACAACACCCTTAGAACAGAATCTGATCCCCACATTTCCACAGGGATTGCACTTTAAGAAGTTGTGAGTAGGGCACCTTACAACAGCCCAACCAATTTAAAGTGGATGTAATAATTGGGGTTGCCTGTGTTGCTGGTATCAATCAGTATAGTTTTGTGCCAGATATTTTGCTTTTAGTAAATAGAAATAATAATCCTCAGATGTATATATGAAGATTAAGATGGCAAAAAAAGTACTTGTGTACTTTCACTTCTTCCATCATTTTCTCTGATAATACATCATATGTCTATAATTGCAGAAAGAGCTTACATTATAACCATAATTTAATCTGAAAGAAAACAGAATAAACTCTATGCATTCATGATCCTTCCTAAGAAAGTTAAACAATTAAGAGTTGTCAATACATTGGAAAATTTGTAGGTGGGACCGACCTATAATTTGTAGTAAAGTGAATTTCTATGATATTAAAATAGAGAGTAAGCAGATAAGAGAAAGTACTTATTTATCATTACTTGGAATAGAATTAAAGAATATATAACAAGATCTTAGTTGTAGCACTGAGCACCTGATACTTAGAACAGCACTTAGAAAGAGGAGATATGAGTTTTAACATTAATCATGTGTATGTTTCATAAATGAAGGCTATTGTATTGCATCATAATAGGTTCACATAAATGAATAATTTAGTTTTCTTTATATATCCTAATTAGCTACAATTTCCCATTTAACCATATCATCAGATTAGTAGAAGGTAAGGGAAATTAAATAGAATCAGTAGTGCATAAAGAAAAACAGGAGAAAAGGCTTGACAATGCATTTTAAAATGGTGGGAATGATGAAGATTATATAAATATAACTTTTTGAAGGAAATTTAAGCTTGTGATTATAATGAGAAAAAGAGAACCAGAGATTTCATCTGCAGGGTAAGTGTATATTAGGATGAAAAGGTATAAATAATATCAAAAGTATTTTACAGATGATGTGTAACTATTCAAGATTATAGTTAGTATTCTCCAACCACTGCCAGGTCAAAACCCAGTTATTATTGATTGATCAATTTCTATAACTGATTAAAAAATTGGTTTGCATTTTGTGGGGTCTATATTTAGGGATAAATAAGGATATGTAGCTTAAGCATAAGAACCCATGGTATTACAATGTCATAGAAATATAACTCCTTATTTTTCCTCAGAAAAAATATAATTTACATATTTGCCTTATTTGCCTCATTTCTTTATAATGTTAAAACTTTTTCAGTCAAATTTATATCAGAGATAACACTATATAAAAATCTGCTTTTATCAAATATCAATTTTTACGCTCAGGAACTACTTAGCATCCAAAAGGATTTTAATATAACTTGTCAATCATAAAGAATATTAGTAATTCAATGTTGAATGTAGTGTTATACACCTGATTATAGTAAACTTCTGTAAACATATTTTGAATTTAATAAATAAAGCTTTCATTGGTGTCTGTCTTTACTTTAGTAGACCCGTGGATAAACCCAGTAAGTTTTAGAAATATCTTGAAACTATTTTTAACAAAATTTGTTCCAAGATTTTTTTTACAAGTTAAGATTCTTATACATAACAATGCAATTTTGAACTTATTTTTCCATAATTTAACTAGTAATTTATAATAAAAATGTTCTTGTTTATTTTATCAGAAAGCTTCCCATGGCCCACAAACTACAATTTAAAATACTTAGCAAAAAAATATTGAATGGCATTTCTAGATAAGACATATTACTCTGGGTGCCCAGGGATATATAGACTTAATTATGTTCCTTCAAACACACAAACAATACACTTTCATTGTGTCAATTCCTACTTTTGGCTACTCAGAATAGAACTGTTGCTGGAGTTTTCCAGGCAGTAGGTCACTACAGAAAACTAAATCCCTGTTGCTCTCCCATAGAATGGTTGGGCCACTTGAGTAACCTACCTTGTGTTTAAAAGCCCAGATCAAAAGTCATTGAGTCACTTCTTGTATCGTTTACTGGTTGTTTATAAAGTCATCATTGGTTCCATGCCTTTGATATTCAGTTCTAAAAGGGAATATATAAATACATGTAATGATGTATAAGAATTCGTCTGATTGTAAGATATTACAAATGTAAATACTGTACAAGAATAGACTTCGCTTGGCTACTGCTGGTTTCCTCACTGCAAAAGCTGTAGCTACGTCCACCTAACCCACTGCTTTTAGTCTGCTCTTTACCTCTAATCCTTTCCATTGTCGAGGTACTAAACTGTTTGTCTCTTCTTGTTTCCAAAAACAATTCTGTGATCTCTGTTTCATTGGCTTAACTTATATATACCCATTCCCCTTAAATGATGTTGCCCATAAGATTTATACTCATATATTTCTCCTTGTGAAAAAATTCTCTAAGATTTTATCAAAACAAATATCCCATTAAAAGTTCACATAGATTTCAGTGATCAATAACATGTTTATACTTATTGACTAATGAGAATACTCACATGGCTATTCATAGTCACATTTAGCTCCTATTTCCAAGAGAAAACTATAGCAAAGGGATTAACCATTTCTAAATTAGTAACCATGACCATGCCACTTTCTGCACTACTACCTGCATTTGTTTTTCTCCATCATTTTCAAAACTATGTAATAATTTATACAGTTCATTTTTCCCTACTCACTAAAATTTAAACAGCTTAAAAATAAGATTTTTGTCTATTGTAAACACAGCTGTGGTACTCACTGAGACAAAAATACATCACAGTGGAGTCCATTTGGACTCATCGTGACCCTGCACAGCAGAATCCAGCTACTCCATAGGCTCCCTTGGCTGTAAACTTTACAGAATCAGACTACCACCTCTTTCTCCCATGGAGTCGCTGACATGCTCAAAAAGGCAGCCAGTGAGGCCCGTATGTGTATGTATATAGAAAAATGTTTATATCAAGAAAAGGCTGACAGAGTTGTAGAATGGATATATCCACTGCAGTTCAAGTCCTTGAGTTGGGTGTATGCTGATGGGTTTCCCTGATCCTTGTAGCTGCAGCGGTCTAACAAGAAGTAGGAAGATGAAGCAGGAAGACCACATACTGACTGATACCACGCTGAGCTCCACCAAAGAAATTGAGCTTTGGCCGTCTGCTGATCATTCTTGGGGTTAGCAGGTGATAAAACAGAAGGGAGACGAACCAGAGAACCAGATGGAGGATACAAATTCAACAACAGAAATCAGTTACTTGCACACACTTTCAATTTATACTAAGAGGAATAGATCAAACATTGATTGGATACTCAATAATATCCTTCTTGTGACCTTCAGACTAAGGACTTCTCCTCACAACTGACTGATTACTTCATTAAAAATATCATAGAAAAGAATATCATAGAGTTGACCATAATATATTAGATCATCTAATAAAAGAATCCTGGTCCAACCAAGGTGACAAAATCAAACCGTAACCATTGAGAAACTATAAATCAATTAGGGTTAAAACAATGTTGTGCAACAGTTCTATATAATGTTACTTATTTTAATAGTTTTATATATCGTTACTAACATCTGTCTATACAACTTATATCACCAGTTCCTTCTTGAGGTCTTTGAACATTTTTGCATTAACATCATAATTTTGCACTTCAGACTGTGTCTAAATATTTTTGAATTAATAATTCTATTTCTTTCTACTTTGATGTTTAAACAAACATTTACACAAAGAAGTAGTAAAGACACAAGAATGCTAATATTTATCTGCTAGTAGACTTCCCCTATGATTTAAATTTCCACAACTGCATTATAAAAGATATTAATTAATGAAAAAAAACATTGTCCAATGAACTCCCAGAACTATTATTTCTGTCAGTGAAATATATACATATAATTTCACTGTTCTAATTAAAATATAAATTTACTTGAGGGTAAGAATATGCAAATAGGGATTTCCTAAATAACTTTAAAGTTTCAGTAGTATTAGTGTCTTTGCTAAATGCATGTGTCAAGTTTTCATGTCTGCCAGATGATGTTTTTGAACTGTTACTCAAACCACTTGATAGAATGATACCATAAGTATTATTTACTGTGCAATTACATGCATTTGTTCTATTGTTGCTCCCACAGATAGTACATTTCAGCCTAAAAGTAGCCAGAAACATACATTCACAATATGAATATAAAATACTAGTTCCTCACGACTGTATTAAAGAGAGTAGGCAAATGGAGAAAAGCTATTAAAGTTTGTCTATTCCTCTTTAAATAGGGCATTTTCGGATGGTAGCCTAAAGCAAATTTATCATTTTAACTCATTAATTTATTTGTGTTCTCTGTAAAAAAAGATTTCTCCCATTTACTAAGGTCATAGTTGTTTTATTTTGCAGATTTTAGCAAAAATAAGTTTCTGTGCTTTGTACTGTATGAATACCTATTTACAAAATAATTATATATTATTATGTGTTGTGCTATTTTACGTGCTACATATTATATATTACATAGTGTTTGTTCATTTAGGTGCCATAAAAATGAGTTTCCAACTAACCTCATAAACAGAGTAAAATTTAGAATTAGAAGTAGTATGCCTTTACATTTTAAAGATCTATTTTATATTTCATGCACTATTGATAGATTAAAATATTATTAACCCTATAAAGCTAAATTGAGCATATGCAGTCAAAGTGAAAGCAAAATACAAATGCTGCACTTGTGAGCTCTTGGTGGTGTGGATCCGTTCTGACCAGACAGACCTGTAGACAGCAAGTGACACTGCCCTGCTCTGGGCCGTCCTCTCAGTGTTCCTATCCTTGAACCCATTGTTGCAGCCATTGTGTCAGCCCATCTTGTGAGGGCCTTCCTCTCTCACACTGTCTCTCTACTTTTCCAAACATGGTAAGCTTCTCCAGCGACTGGTGTCTCCTGAGAACACGCCCAAAGTATATAGAAAGCAAGCTCACCTTCCTTTTCTCTAAGGAGCATTCTGGCCTTCATTCTGTCAAGAGAGACTTGCTTGTCCTTTTGGAAGTTCATTGTACTTTCAACATTCTCCAGCACCATAATTCAATTGTGTCCATTTTTCCAGGTTCAGATTTGTTTCATGTCCATCTTTTACATGCATAAGAAGCAATTAAAATACCATTGTTTGGGCCAGGCACGTCTTGGCCCTCAAAGTAATATCAATGCTTTTCAACACTCTAAATAGGTCTTTGTGCCCAGCTTTCCCCAAAGAAGCATGCCTTTTGATGTCTAGATTGCTGATTCCATAAGTCTTGATTGTGGATTCAAGCAACTTCAACTTTCCTTCCATTTATCATAAAGCTACCAATTGTTCCAGTTGTGAGATTTTGGTTTCTCTACATTGCTTTGTAATCCATACTGAAGGTCGCAATCCTTGATTGCCTCAAGTCCTCTTCACTTTCAGCAAGCAAGTTTATGTCATCTGCATATTGCAGGTTGTTAATAAGCATTCTTCCAACCTTGAAGCCCCATGCTTCCTAATATATGCATATAAGCCAGCTTCACTGACGACTTGCCCAGCATACAGACTTACTAAGTGTGGTGAGAAGATACAACACTCTTGCATACCTTTCCTGATTTAAAACTACTTAGTATTCCCTTGTTTTGCACACTGCCTTTTCACCCATATGCTTCCACAGGAGCACAGTGAATTGTTCTAGAATTACCCTTTTTTTCCCCTTCAAGATTATTTATAGTTTATTATGTTCCACTATGGTTCACACATTAAAATGGATTTGCGTAGTCAATAAATCACAAGTAGACATCTTTCTGCTAGTCTCTGTTTTCAGCCATGAGTTTTCTAACATCATCACTAATATCCCTTGTTCCAAGCAAACCCTTTTCTGAATATTGCCTGAGCGTCTGGCAACTCTCTGTAAATGCACTGCTGAGACTGTAGTATGATTTTCCAAATTTACTTGTATGTGATATCAATGAGATTATACTATGATTTGAGCATACTTTTAAAAGCCATTTTATTTAAATCATTTTAAATCATTTCATCTTACAGCTCTTCTAACAGTCAATACATATATGTGTCAATCGATGTTGTACATTTGTTTTTTGTACATGTGTTGCCATTTTCTTTCTACTTGAGCCCTTGGTATCAAGTCCTATTTTTTTCCTCCCTCCTCTTCTCTCCCTCCTTCACAAATCCTTGATGAATTATAAATTATTAATATTTTCATATCTTACAATGCCTGATATCTCCCTTCACCCATATTTCTATTGTTTGTCATCTTGGGTGGAGTGGGAGGGGGAGTGGTTACATGTCTATCATTGTGATCATTCCCCTTTTCTCCCCACTACCTTCCCCCTAACCTCATGGCATCATTACTTCTGCTATGGGGATTATGGGTCCTGGATTGACAGCTCTTATCTGTACCAGTCTACATGTTCTGGTCTAGCTGGATTTTTTAAGAAAAATTTTTT
>PVJH01036340.1:0-18890 GCA_004026705.1 Nesogale talazaci | reverse complement strand
GGACTTAGCATAATATTTCAACGTTATTATATGTATCAGGACTAATTTGTCTTCATTGATTGGGTAATGGGCCATTCCATTTTGCTTTTCCATTCATCCACTTGGGGATGTTTAGGTTGTGTCCAACTTTTGCTGATTGTCAGTAGAAAAATGGGAACTTTCACCCATTGTTGGTGGGAATGCAAACTGGCACATTGTGTTAATCTCTAAAGCAATAAATTCATAGACACACCCATGTGTATACAAAAGAACGTTATATACAAAAGCAATTGATTAGTGAGAAAACATTCCAGCCTAGTCCAGATCAACTCTGTAAGTCCAATATTAGCCCACATCTTCGATATCAATCTATAAAATCCTCTTCAGACTCAAACAACACATGCAATGATGCTAAATGCAGGAAGATCACAGGCCAGTGGGTTCCAATTCCTGTGGATCAAGTGGCACTAGAAGCATCTCAATGCTGGCAAAGGTCTCCACACAGCTCCTCCAGTTCCTAGGGCACAGGGTCTATCGTCATAGTGCCATATGCCTTGTCAGTAGTGTTTCTCAGGGAGTGAACTGAGGGAAAATGTATCTCCTGCCTCCAGGGAAGAGATACCGGAGTGCCCAGAATCCTCAGAGGCCTCATTGGCTATGATCTGATTGATAGACTAGACCCCACCCTTTCACTCTTAATCTTCTCAAGTCCCAAACAGACACCAAATGATGTAACTATCACACCTACCCATTGTGGAAAGGAGTTTGGCTGTTCTTCCAGTAATTTTCACAGGGTGTCATTATTCTCCTCTGGTGGTGCTATTTCAGCGTTGCCTTTAGTTTATCTTGAACTTGATTTTGTTGTGGAGTTGTGTGCTAGGATATCTCTTGTGGGGGTACCAAGAGAAATTGGTTAGAGGTCCTCCGTGATCAGGCAAAACAATTGCATAAATGTGATGAATGTAAAACAAATCATCTTAAGAGGATAAAAATACATCTGTTTGAATTCCGTGATTTAACTTTACCTGGAGTTGGTCACAAAGACCTCACTCAGCTGGTTTGGAACAGTACATTCTGGGTGATGTTTCCCATGACAAAAGTCTCTTTGGTCCATTCTGGCTTTCATTTTGCCTCCTATTGCACTCGTGCCTTGCCTAGCTTCTGACCTTTGTCTCTGACACCTATTCCCAATCTTACTCTAAGGATTTGCTTCCTGATACACCTTCTTGTTACCTAGCTACTGACGTGAGGCTCTACTTCTTCTTTGTCTTCTTCCCCAGTTGATACGCTTCTTCTATGTGAATCCTCCCGTGCTTCCTCCATGTGCCTCCATTCATGCTTAGGATCCTCTCGGTGCAGGCAGCACCCCAGAGACAGGCTTCACCAGTCAATGGCTTCTAGATGAGGCTGCTAGGGTATGATAAGACGACATAGCAAGCCTTAAGTCAAAATGGGGAAGAAAAGGGTAAGAGAGGACAAAGTCAGTTGGTGGCCATGGGGAACAAAAGCAAGATCAAAAGGAAACAGCCCTGCTGCCCGACTCACTGCCAGGTTGAATTTAAAAGGGGAAGCAGTGCTTTAACAGCTCAGGATCTAGACACAAACTGGAAAGAATTGGTTCTGACAGAAAAGGAAGTATTGAATGAGAAGCCCATTCTCTCTTTTTTTGGTAAAGGAATTCCTTTCAGGCTGACAAGGGTTAGGAGTGGGGTTGGAGACCAGGAGGCAGAAGAGAGCCCTGTCTGTTCAAGCAAGGGGTGGTCTGGGCTCTCCCTGACCCTGTGACCGTCTGGCCCATCAGAATTACCAAGTACACCAAGGCCGGCTTTGTTTCTGGGCTTACTCTTTTTCATCCTCAGAGGTTTACATCATCCAAAGTCGGCCAGAATGCAGTGGATACAAACCAAGGCCATTTCTGAGGAGTAAGGAGAGGGCACCTCTGATGATGCTTGGCCCCCATGGGTGATCAGTGACGTGTGCAGTCCAGTTGCCTTCATACAGCAGGGAGAGGAAGGCAGGGAGGGTGTCTCCTAGAAAACACAACTATAAATATGTACGGCCATCTGGACTCTTATTGCGCTGAGTACTCATCAGTCTTGGGTTGTTAAACGCCCCTCAGCCACAGCCATCAGCAACTTGGCTAGAATATTGAAGTTGCCTCTGAATGCTGAATAGCCTGTTCTTCTTTCTACATGAAAATGCCAACAGTCTTCTTCACTTCTAATTCATGTAAGAAAGACACAACACATCCAAGCGTGAACTATTTGTCACGAATTAAAAAGCAGCAGCAGCTCCCATGTCATAGTTGTTGTAAGATGCCATGCAGTTTGAATACAATTCTCGTGTGCTGGGAAGTGAAAGTCTTGCTTCCACCTTCACATTTATGTCTATGTGTGTGTGTGTGTGTGTGTGTGTGTGTGTGTGTCTGAAGCAGGAAGGGGAGCATGGAGAGAGAACCCTGGAACATACATAGGACAGCTCCGGCTTGGCCATTACGATTCAGTTGCTTTGCACACAGAAATTGGAGGAGAGATAGAAAAATAACATTCAGAGGGAGTTGTTGAAGCACTGGGAGACGCAGGAGAAAGTGGCTCCAGGGGTGGAAGAATGCATAAGGTGTAAATAAAACGCCACAAGAGACACAGCGCTTAGCATGTGAATGGCATATCAGGGGCATTCAACAACAATCACCATTATCAGCCAGGTGTACTTTTAGCAGCACAGAATCCTGGAGTGGAGGTGGGGTCTATGGGTAGGTGGGTGCTACCTTCATTCTGTTTAGGGTGGATCTGTGACCTAAATGATTGCTCTCAAAGAATCAGGTCCGTTTGTGTCTTCAGCATACTGTCAGGTTCCCTTTGCCTATACTCCTGAACTGACCCTAGAATGAAGGTGGAGGTGCCACCATTGAGACCTACCTTGCTGACATCTTGAGGGGGTGAAAAAAGAGAATACACAAGTGTCTTTAACCTGAAATGAATCAAACATACCATCGAGGTGATAATTACTGGAATGCAAAAGTTGTAAACAAAGAGGAAGGAACAGTAGTTGGAAAATATGATCTTGATAGAAATGAAGTTGGAGATTGTATGATAGAATGGTGCAAGATCTATAATTATATTTGACGATGGGGGAAATAGATCAATGAAAATATACATATAGGCTTAGTAATAGAACAGCAGATGGGCATTGGACCTCCACTCAAATACTTCCTTAGTGCAAGAACACTTTGTTCAATTAAATTGGCATTCCATGATGCTCACCTTCCCAACACGATCACTGAAGACGAATGTGTGCATAAGCAAAGGGGGTAAAGAAAGCTGATGGTGCCTGGCTATGAAAAGCTATACCATCTGGGGTCTTAAAGGCTTGAGTAAACAAGCAGCCATTCAGCTCAGAAGCAACAAAGCCCACATTGAAGAAGCACACCAGCCTGTGTGACCATGAGGTGTTGAAGGGATTTGGTGGCAGGCATCAAAGAACTAAAATAATATCATTATAAATAGGGGGGAGTACAGTTTGGCGCCCCAAAGCCTATCAATAGGTGAAGCAACATCCTCCCACATGAAGGTTGCAGGAAGGAGAGGAGCCAGTTAAAGTAGAGTGCAGTAACAACGAAATATCCACCTTCCCTCTAGTTCTCAAATGCTTCCTCCCACCCACTATCATGCTCTCGATTCTACCAGACAAGTCTGGGTAGAAGGGGGGGATATAGACTGGAGTCAGAAACATGGGAATTTAGGATAGATGTTCTGTCAGGACTAGTGATGGGAGTGGTGATACTGGGAGGGTGGAGGGGTGGTGGAGTAGAAAGGGGGGACTAATTTCAGGGATATAACCTCCTCTCTGGAGCATGGGCAACAGGGAAGTGAGTAAAGGGACACATTGGACAGTGTATTATAGGAAAAAGCAATAACAATTTGTAAATTATTAAAGGTTCGTGGAAAGAGGGAAATAAGGGGAGCTGGGACTGGGGGCCTAAGTGGAGGGAGGATGTTTTGAGAGTGATGATGGCAACAAGTGTGCAAATGAGGCCTGCATACAATTGATGTATGTATGAATCGTGAGGGGAGGTATATGAGTACCTAATAAAATGATTCATTAAAAATAAAAGTTGGGGGAAGGAGGAGAGAAGCTTATACCAGGAGCTCAAGTGGAAAATGTTTGGAAATGAATGTGGCAACATATGTGCAAATGTGCTTGATAGAGATGATGTATGGAATGTTATAATAGCTGTAAGAGCCCCCAATAAAATTATTTTTAAAAAGAAGGTAATTACACAATAATTTAAAGAAAAACCATAGACATCCCATTGAAGAAACACAGGGCAAATGAGTATCATATTTTTCAGACCATAAGATGCACCTGATCATAAGACACTCCCAGTTTTTAGAGCAGGAAAACCAGAAAAAAATATTCTGAACCAAATAGTACCAGTATACTAAAATGTAGCACATTTTATGGTCTAATAAACATGGTATGTTGCTATTTAACTAAAATCAGATTGGTCCAAGTTAATCAAAATATAGTTAATTTAAACTTCAAAACAAATTGTGCAAGACCAACTGGTTCACAGAAATTGCTTTTTTGCAACAATGCAAACGATAATAATACACATGGACTCCCCCAACTGGAGGGCACTGAAATCAAATTGATGACTTATAGAAAGTGATGATGAAGGAGCTCATTATCAGCAGCTGAAAGAATAAGAGCTGGCTGTGGGACAGAAAAAATTCAAGTCTTGTGAGTTGCAATATTGAATGATTCTATGGGCAAAATACGGAATGATGCAGGGAAAGTGGAGTTTCTTCGCTAAGCCATCTAAGACAGGAATCAAGAAAAGAGACACACGACAGAGGCGGACTTTTATTTCAAGAAAGACAAGGGACCATTGCATCATAAATTTTTTTGGGGGGGCACCACTGACCTCTGGTGGTTGTGGGAGCTACCCAGCCTTGCTGCTTCTGGATTTGAACCGCCAAGCCAGTGGGCCGCAGTCCCGCACTCAACCACTATGCCACGGGGGCTCAGCCCTGCATCATAAATTTAGGAGATAGTTCCAATGACATACTTCCCTTTAACAGATATTAGTGGGAAGCTACTTTGTGCCAGATTCTTGATTAGACCCTGAAGATAGAAGGAAGGACTCATTCTGTGGGGAATACGTGGTTCCAGTATCTAGAGCAGACGTTCCCAACCGGTGGGTCACAGGGGCCATCCAATTCACAATAGTAGCAAAATTGCAGTTATGATGTAGCAATGAAAATAATTTCATGATTGGGGGGGTCACCACAACATGAGGAACTATATTAAAGGGTTACGGTATAAGGAAGGTTGAGAATCACTGTTCCAAGAAAGACTTGGAGAGCTGTTTCTATAAAAGACTACAGCCAGGTAGGCCATCTACTACCCAGAGCAAAGAACAGTGAAGCAAACCAAAGATGCAAGGAGTTCATCAGTCCAGCAGTTTGGACGGGCCACAGGAAGCTCCGCCTCCTGGTGTCTGAGACCAGAACTAGATGTTGCCTAGCTCCCATTGCTGACTGCTTTGAAAGGGATCACGGAAGGTTCTGAACAGATTTGGGGGAATATGGACCAGAACTGAAAATCAGGGTTGCGGGAGGGCGGAGGGGAGGGAAAGACCGGGTTTACTGGTTGGATAGTGACTGTTGGACCCCCTAAGACTGGCCTGTAGGCACCGGGAATATGTAAATAAACTCACTCTATGATTCAGCTTTCATAAGCAATGAGCAGATTTCAAGGTGAACCAAGATGCAGGATGATCGATCCTCCAAGATCAAAAGGGTGGCATCCACCAGGGATGGAGATGGAGGCTGGAAGAGCTAGAAGCCCTCCTGAATGGTAAACACAGGGTGAAAGTGTGAAAAAGCACTGTGACATTGCAGAGATGGCACCCAATATCACAAAAGTGAACATCATTGTGCTCCGTCAATTTTCCCCTAATCACAGAGAAAAATAATGATGATAACAAAATGATGGCCGCTATGGAAACTCAGTGGGCATGTGTTGTTGTGTCACAGAGGGTTGCTGTGAGTAGGGGGCAACTGAATAATCTCACTGCCACAGAGTCAGTGCTGACTCTTGTGGGTTCTGAAACGGAAACTGTTTATGGGAGTGGACAGCCCAAACTGCCACTATGCAGATGGCAGCCCACTGCATCACCACGGCACCTCCACCAGCAGCAGTATGGTTATTTGTGTTGGATTAGAAGTAGAGGAAAACAAAAGGCTTGAGTGTTTTGCGGCCAGAATCACAACTAGAAAGGAAACCAGAGAAATACCACTACACTAGATTGGGCACAAAGCTAACCCCAAGAGCAAACCAAGTAATAAGTGATATTGTTGATGGCAACATACGTACAAATGTGCTTGATACAATTGATGCACGAATTGTTCTAAGAGCTGTTGAGGGAGCCCAATAAAATGATTTATCATTTTTTAAAGTAATGTTGTGATGCTAGGAATAAAGGAAGAGGAATCTGTAATGTCTGAGTGAGGGAAGCCAGAGCATAGTGGAAGTCACCAGAGAAGAAGGATAGAGTTGGATCACGTGCTTTCCGTGTGCAGGAGGCTGGTAAGTCCCCCAACAGCAACAAAGTGGGGAGGGTCTCAAGGAGCAAGTCCTTGCTCAAGAATCGAGAAGTCGAGATCCTGTGCTGCTAACATGTACAGCCTTGGACGTTGAGCAAACTGGAGGATCACAGGAGGTCAAATATCTTCAGTCACAGTGCGGGGTTCCAATTTTGGTCCCACCCCATGGCCAGCACGTGGACTTTACTATTATTGTTATTGTTAGGTGTCCTGCGTTGATTCCAACTCCCAGGCATGGCCGGGTCCTGCACCGTCCTGCCAATTGTTCTTATGTTTGATCCTATTGTGGCAGCCACTGGGCCAATCCATCCACCTGGTCAAGGGTCTCTCTTTCTTGCCCACCTTGCCCTTTACCAAGCATTGTTCTTTCGAAACAGCATGCCCAAAGCACCTGAGACGACGTCTTACAATTCCTGCCTCTAAAAAAATGAGATAATTCATTCACAATATTTAGCAGAATAGCTGCTCTTTATGAAAAATTGGCAAAGAATTCTGACTCATACCAACCTATTTGTCAGAATAGGGTCTCGAGGACAGATTTTTCAGTAGTTTGCCAGGCCTTTCTTCCAAGTGTCACTGGGTGAACTCAGGCTTCTAACATTTTTTGTGAGCAGCTGATCGTATTAAGCATTAGTACTACTTTGGCATTCATCTTTCCAAAGCCCCAGCCCACTGCCATCGAGTCCATCCTGGCTCAAAGCAACCCTTCCTAAGGAGTACATGACGGCAGCTCTCACTGAAAGTAGACAGCTCCATCTTTTTCCTGAGCAGGAAGCTGGAGGATTTGAACCACTGACTGTGCAACTAATGATCCAACACTTTCCCAAAAGCACCTCTGGGGACCATTTATATATTTAGGGTGTGGTATTCATCATTGATATTTAGGGTGTGGTATTCATCATTGATATTTCTTTCTAAAAATATTTAATGTTCCTCTATCTGTAAAACAATGAAGTGAATCAGCCAGTTTTTAAGTTCTCCTGCAGATTTTAAAAGTTCAGGTGGTATCCTTAACAACGATTGATCTAGAATGAAGAGCCCTGGATACTTACATGTTTGTACCCAGGAGCTCCTTTGTAAGTTGAGTTTAGGGAAAGCATATGGCCCTTTTCCTTCCATCACAAGGCAATGGGGCTCACAATCAATCAGTCTCTGAACTGAAGAGACAAGTTAGCAATGCTGTAAAATAGATGAGCAATTCCTTGTTGGGGAAAAAAGTTCACAGTTCTACAATTCTGGGTCAGGGCTAGCTGTAAAAATTTTATTGCGCAGATGTGACCTTGTAAATGTGAGCATGTCTATTTCCTCTGACTTGGCAATTCTTCTAAGCACCTCCCTAAGAGAAAGAGCTTCACATATGCATAGTGTATGGTGTGAGGCAGGTGAGAGTAACCTCTCAGACAATAAAAGTAGTTACAAAAAGAACCTGGAAGCCTGTTGTCCAGAAAGCAGATAACTTGTGGAGCAGAAGTTTATGAAGCTATGAAACATTAATGAATTGACAACATATAAAAATCTGGATGAATCTTAGTAACATGATCTTGATGGAAAACAAGCAAAAAAAGATAATATGCTCTTATAGTAAGTTAATAAAGTTACACCTCAACGGTTATTAAGAACAATAGCAACAACATGAGCAACTGGTAGACTCAGTGCTTACTATTGTAAAAGGGCAAGGGAAAGTGAAATGTAAGTCATTATGTTCTGGGTTCTTGGGTTGGACGGTGATGTGTTTAGCATGACACAACCACTTTAACATCACGATGACATTTCTTCCCCTCTCCAGAGAGAGAAGCCTTCTAGGAAACAATTCCACCGTCACCTTTCATGGATGATGGCCAGGAGAAGGCACATTGATTTTTATATTCCTGCTCCCTGTGTAGAATGTCTAGCAACCCCCCCCCCCAACAAAACAAAACAATCCCCCAGTAAGGGTTCTTGAGAATGAATGAATGAATGAATGAATGAACAAAGTTCTTTGGGTTACTGTTAAGTACAGTCTGAATAGATACTGACCCTCAAACTTTGACTCTCCAAATACACAGAACTATGTCACTGATTTCTAACTGGTTTAAAATGTGAAAATCACTAACAATCTCCCAAAGTGGTGAACAATCACCTCACCTTCGTCCAGGTAGTGCAATCTATAGTAGCCTGGCTTTGGTCACAGGACTAATTTCTTCAGGAATCAATGGAGATCAGGACAGTACTGACCCTCACAAACAAACAAACAAATCAGGTTGTTAAGTCGTAGTGGGAGGGGTTGGGGAGGCAGCTACAACAGAGAGAACATCGACTTCAGCACTCAGCAGCCCTGGGCCTAGATCCAGAATCCATCACATGGTAATCCTTGCAGCTGTGTGACCTGGGAACCATCTATACTTGGCTCCGGCTTAGATCCCACCTCTGAAAAATCTGAGTGCTAATACTCACCCTTCAAGGGTTGTGATGAAGACGCAAGGAAGAAGCAGAGGACCAACTTCGTGGTAGAGAATCCAGCACCCAGGATGAACATGCATACTCACCAAGGGGACACGATCACGCCACTTCAGGTTCATGGTATTCACGCCAGACTTTCCACCTGCTTTCACAAGCCTATTCTCTCACCAAAGCCACAGATAAGAACCCCCCCAATCTGTGCATGTGTGTACACAAAATCTAAACTCTTTAGTGTGGCGTGTCTGCTCCATAGGTACCACGCATTCTGATGACTGATTCAAAGAAAGGACTGAGGTAAAAGATTTGGTATTTTATTTTGCAAATGCATGGCGAGAAAGCAACCTGGTCATTCAGAATTCATTACACTGAGATTAACAACAATTCGGCATCCCGACTCCTTAATTTGGCACGGTGAGGAATCCCCTCAAGACCCCAAGCTCCCCAACTCACTCTTTTCTAGATCAAACAATGGGAAGCATGCATATCTACAAGTGAGCTGAGAAATTACAACATAATCTGGCGATTTGGGTGAAAAATAATTTCTCCCAATAAGCAGCACATCAATTTGTTAAAAGAATGTACTCTAGAAAGCTCGTAGAATCTCAGGCCGAGAAGGCAATTTCCAGTTCAAGATCTTCTCCATGTATGGGCTAAGTTCTAGAATCCTTCACTTAAGAGGGGGGCAAACTCTAGGGAAGCCCTGATTTTGGATCTGTACACCTACAAATGTCTTCTGCTTTGACATTCAACACATTCAGGAATGAACTTTTGAACATGTGGTTTCTATGTAAACCAATAGGCTCAGGAAAAGACACAGCAAAGGAGGATAGCACAGTCCAAAGTCATATCCCCTGATGCACCTTCCCCCAACAAGAGCCCAATGCCCACCAGGGCAGTGATGCCACAAAAAAAAAAAAAAAAAAAAAGAGCCCAATGCCCACCAAGGCAGTGATGCAACAATAACAAAAAAAAAGAGCCCAATGCCTTGGTGCTTTGCTTCCCTTTTTAATCAACAAATGTCCTCATTGCAAACATATGCTTAGTAAAAAGTTGTTACTAAAGGCATGATTTAAGAAAAATAATTTTCAGATGGCTTTTTTAGCACTTGAACATTCTTCAAGATGCGAGTCAACAACCTTTGGGTGTTGCTTTGATCTGCAATTACTCTAGACCCTCTATTAGGCAATACCATGCTGATTTTGGAAAGAATACCATTGGGAGACTGTGAAAATCACTCTTACCGACTTCTGCAAAGAAGACTGTTTAACATGTTGTTTGGGCTAAGACAGCCTTCCAACAACGTTCCTCAAGTTAATTAAGATTTTAAAAATGAATGAGAAGTACAAGTAGAAATCTAGTAAGGCAATTCTACCATGTAGGAAAACCCTTGTTCCCAATATCCTACTACACTGGATATTGTTTTGTTTTGTTTAAGACATGTTACCCGGTTCTTCCATACACCAAACAGTATGTGAAACTCAATGAAGATGTGAATGTACACTGAAAACATGGTCAAAGCCATCCACTGCATGAAGTCTTGTCATTGCACTAGTTTGAACTGTTCTGGCTTCGGCCACACACAGGACCCAGCGAGAGGGAGAAGGCTGGCTTGCTCAGCACTCTAGCTCCTCCATGACTTCCATGACGATTGTCCGGGGGCCCGTCAGAATCAGATTGCTCACCGTCCGGTAGTCTACATGCAGCACATTGAGTCCATTTACAGAGACGACGAACTGACACACCTGAAAACAAAGACGAAGAGGAAAAGCGGTTAGTATAGCCCTGGTTCTTTGCAGGCACCTTTTAACTAAAGTACAGACGGGCTTCTAACATCTGTATCAGTGTTTCCCAACGTGGGCAATATTACACTCTGGGGAATGCTCACGCAATCCCAGGGAGATGCAAATGCACACTTTTTTCCCCAATAATTTTATTGGGGGCTCTCACAGCTCTTATAACATTCAATACGTCCTTTGTATCAAGCACATTTGTACACGTTGCCATCTTCATTTCCATATATTTTCTACTTCAGCCCTTGGTAGAAGCTCCTCTTTTACCCTCTTTTTTTTTTCCAATCATTCCACTGGGAGCTCACACAACTCCCATTGCGATCAACACACACGTCAATTGTATGCATACCACATTTGCACACTTGTTGCCATCATCACCTTGAAACATCCTCCCTACACTTAGGACCCCAATAGCAGCTCCCCATATTTCACTTCCCTTCCCTCTCCCCCATGAACCCTTAATAATTTATACATTGTTATTACTTTTCATATCATACTCAGTCCGCTGTGCCCCTTCACCCACCTCCCCTCTGTCCGTATTCCAGAGAGGTCATATGCAGATCCCTGCAATTGGTTACCCTCCTCCACTCCACCCTCCCAATGCCCTTCTGGTATCGCCACAGCCACCACTGGTCCCAGAAGGGATCATCTGGGAATTCCCCACGTTTCCAACTCCAGTGTGCATCCCCTGGTCTAGCCGGGTTTGCCAGGTAGAGCTGGGATCATGATAGTGGGCGGGAGGAAGCATTTGGGAACTAGAGGAAAGTTGCATATCTCTTTGTTGCCACACTGTACCCTGACCGACTCTTCTCCTCCCTGCAACCCCTCTGTGAAGGGGTGCTGCGCAGATACATACATTTTACCCTGGATTGGTGGCTATAGTACAAAAGTTGTTCATTATGTGAATATTTTTCTTTTCTTTCTGAAAAGGGGAAGGCACACCAAATAATTAGGGGAATCTCTGATATTTATGAAACCAAATGGTCTGCAGAGACTAGAGTAATAATGAAGGGGACAGGGAATCCACATGACTGGAATAGAACCATCCAGAACAGAATTAATGAAAGCATGGACACACTATGAATTTGTAGCTAATTTCTCCGAACACTTTGGGTGGTACTTGTTAAATGGGCGCTTCATTTGCTTTGGAAACGTTCACAAACAACACAATACATTATTATTAAAAACAAACTTCTCTCATAGTCACATGCAACCGCAAAAGGAATGTGGGCTGTGACGAGCGGAGTGGTTATTTACTCAAGGAAACAGTCCCTCTTGTCAGAAATCCCAGTACTCCCTAGCCTACATCATTGTGGTCTTTCTCCCACACCAAAGACTGTACAATCGGTATTTCTCCTTTCCGGTTTCAACAAGCCTGTCCTTTTTGGTGCAGGGTACACCCAACATCACATCGGCAGTGCTTCTCCATGTTTGAGGTCAAAGTCATCATCAAGGTCACATTAGCTAATCATTGATCCTGAAGAAGGCCATGAACAATTTACCAGACGATTTAACACTAAGTAACGGAGACATTGGCCTGTGCTCTCTTTTGTTATGTTTTTTTCTGCTCTAGCCGATTCCACAGTCCAAGCATGAGAGGAATGTCCTCCACCAGCCTTGGGCCATTCCTCCAAAGGAATGACTAGCTTTTTGTGTGTGTTAACCAATGGGAAATACACACATACAAACAAATCAAGCTCACTGCCATGAATTGGATCCCACCTCATAGTGATCCGGGGAGAGGATGAGCCCATGCTGAAGCTAGTCCTTCTCAGACTCTGGATGATGAATCAGGTCCGGACGGCTGCATGGCAGTGGCAGACTGGGGCCCATTTCCTCTTAACTGCCACAGGCCTGGAGGCTTCCTCTTGTTCTTAGCTGACAGTTAGATGAGTTTGTGAACCCTGACCAGGGCCCAGCGGAGGGAAAGCACTGAAGAGACTGAGCCTTGGTGCTTCACAAACTGAAGGACCCCAAATACCTATCAACCAATGAAAGAATAAACAGAGTGCAGAATGCCCAGTGGTACGGCCAGAGTGCTCCTTAGTGGCAAGGATGGCGAGACTTCAACTTGCATACTTTGGACATATGGTAAGGAGAGACCAGTACTTGGAGAAGGACAGCATGGTTGGTAAAGTGGAGGAGCAGCAAAAAAGAGGGAGGGCCTTGATACGATGAACTGACACAACAGTGGTTACAACAAAGGGCTCAAATAGTGAGGACGGCACAGGAGCAGGCAGTGTTTTCTTCTGTAGTGCACTGGGTCATGATGGGTAGGAGCCAACTCAATGGCCTCGAACAACACGTTCATACAGTGCAGCATTATTTGGTAAGACACATCAAACGAACTATGTACATAGATGAATCTTGAAAACACGATGCTATGTTTAAGAGGCCAGCCACAGAAGGCCATGTAGTGTCTGATTCTACTTACATCATAGGTCCACAGCAGGCAAATCCATAAAGACAGACTTGCAGACGTCAGGGGTTGGGGACTAGATTTGAGTCCATCAAAAGTGGTCCAGGGGTTCCTTTGTTTTTAATTTTTTTTTCATTATGAATTAGCTGAAGGTTTACAGGTCAGTTTTCCATTCAGTAATTCATACATATTTTGCTTCATGTCATTGATTGCAAGCTCATGTATCCCATGTAACATTATCTTTCGTACTCTTTCTTGATGTTGCCCATTTCCATGCCTCCTTCTCTCCTCACCCTTGTGAGGGGGAAATGCTGTCTCTTTGATCACAAATGGTTAATAATCCTGAACTGTCCACACTTCACTGGGTATAGGAAGGCTGAAAATGGAGCCATTGGGTGGCTCCAAACTTGAAGTTTGGGGTTTCCAAACTTGAAGTCTCACCATCCTTGCCTCTCAGGAGCACTCTGGATATACCACTGGACATCTTCCTACAGATATGCTTCACAGCCATTGAGTTGCTTGAGACTCACAGTGATCCTAAAGGGCAGGGTAGAACTGTCCCTATAGGTTTCTCAGACTGTAACTCTTTATGGGGCAAGACAGCTTCCTCATTCCTCCTCTATGAGGCTGGTGGTTTCAAATTGATGACTTATGGCTAATAATGCAATAACTCACCATACTAACAGGACTCCTTACTGCAGAAATGTGGTTGTTGTTGCTACGGACCATTGAGTTGTGACCATATTGTGACCACACATAGTGACCCAATGCGCATAGAACAAAGTGCAGCACCCTTCTGACAATTGTTCTTAAGCTTGAGTCCATTGTCACAGCCACTGTGTCAAACCTTCTTGCCGAGGGCCTGCCTCTTTTACACTGCCCCTCCATTTTACCAAGCATGATACCCCCTACCAGGGACTGTTCTCTCCTGACAATATGTCCAATATACACGAGACAAAATCTCAGGATCTTTGCCCCTACGGAGCATTGTGGCCCTACTTTTTTCAAGACATATCTGTACATTTAGCAGTCCCTGGTACTTTCAATATTCTTCTCCAGCACCACACTTCGAATGTGTCCACTCTTCTTCCTTAGTCAATGTTCAACTTCCATATGCATCTGAGACCAGGGAAAATACCATGGCTTGGGTCAGGTGCACCTTAGTCCTCAAGACCCTTGCTTTTCAATAATGTAAGAGATTGTGTGCAGCAGATTGACCCAATCAATGCATCATTTGATTTTCTGAGCCCTGCTTCCATGAGCAATGACTGTGGATCCAAGCAAGATAAAATCCTCGACAACTTTCATCGTTGTTCCACTCATCACAATGATATGTATTGGCCTAGTTTTGAGGATTTTTATTGTTTTCTTTACATTGAGTTGTAATCCACACCGAAGGCTACAATCCTTGATCTTCACCAACACGCCTTTAAATCCTCTTCACTGTCAGCAAGCAAGGCTGTGTCGTCCACATCTTGCAGGCTGTTAAGCCTTCTTCCACACCTGATACCACATTGTTCATATAATTCATTTTCTCTGATTATTTGTTCAGATGCAGATGGAATGTGGTGAGAAGATACCACCCCAGTGCATACCTTTCCTGATTTTAAAGCATGAACGATTCCCCTCTTTCATTCACACAACTGCCTCTTGATACTGTGGATATAATTCGATTACAATTGAACATCTCATCATTTGTTTTCCATGTCGACCCACTTTTAATTTGTTCTAGCTTTTTGTTATTGTTCTCCTTGGACGGAGATTTTCCTGTGTTTTATTTTGCTATTGCTCTTGGGGTTCTGTATTGCTAAGATTTTCTGTAAGTGAAATCCGGGTTGAATAAATCTGTAGAGAGAGTACCTAGGTTAATAGTTTCTTAGAGTTATGGCAGGGGAGGTGGTCAGGTGTTAACAATGGGCACAAGAATGAAGAAAATGCTCTAAAATTGAGTGGAGCTATGACTGCATAACTCCTTTTCATACACTTAACCATGTGACTGGGGAGGGGGAGCTCGTGTCACACTACTTCCTCATTATTAATTGAAAATTCCATGGTCTATTTGGACAAGAATGGGATATTTGTTAGAATCAACAAAACTTCTAAATCTATAATCAAAAAAAAATTTAAGCCTATTCAAAACAACCCTTCCTCCTGACTCTCGCTAGAGTAGCAGATGATGAGAGAGGCCAGAGCAACTCCCATGTGTGACCCATATCCCACAATCTTCCTTAACTGAACTGTCATCTGACTGTCTTCTAGAGGAGACCCACTGTCACTGAGGCTATGAGGGAAAGAATAAGCCCTTGTGCTCTAGCTAGTATGTGGAAAGGCATAACACCATATACTGAAACAACAGAAGTCTCTGTATTTCTGAAGCTTGTCATTTAGTTTAGGGGAAAGAATATCATGGAAGAATTCTTTTCAAAGCATCAGGCAACCTCTTAATAAAGTCTGTCACTTCTTGGAATCCTATTCTGTTCTAGGCACCCATCCAGATACTTTACATATTTGATCAGCAATCTTGCTAACAGCTGTGGAGGACAGATGCTGGCCTTTGGCCAACCAGTTGCCATTGTGCTTCAAGCAATTTCGTATTTTTTTAGGGTCTCGCTTTTTCCCTACTATAACCATTCAATGGGAGTACACTCAAAGGACCCTGCCACCAAGATCACCAGGATCACATGACTCCAGCTTGGCCAATCAAACTCTCTCTGGAGCACTGACTCCGTAGTTGAATAAAAGAAAGCATACCTCTGCTCTGCTACTTAGAGCTTCAGGTCTGCTCTGATGCCTATCTCCTGTATAAAGCCTGGTTCTAGATTTTCTCTCCAGTGCTCTCAATTGATATCCTTCTCACCCGTTTCTTATCCTCTTTCTTCCTCTATCTTTGCCACATTCTTTTTTCTTTTCTTCTTCTGTTAGCAGGAGCCAGTGTTCATTGACGAGCAGTGACCTGTGACAATCTTTATGAACAAACTAAACTTCAGTGTGCTCGTGGCTACAAAGCTAAGTTAATTTGAAATGAAGTTGGATTCATATAGCTTTACATATAGATTTTTGTGGCGGTCATGTACCTATGTCAAATTCATGACTGAGATGTAGGGGTGGAGTATAGCCTGGCAATCTGGAGATAGCCACTGAGTAGCCATTAAGGCTTCTGTGTGGGCATGGCTTTCTCCTGAGAATTCTGGAAAGTCTCATGGTATTTCCCTTGTGGAGATGAGAGGCCATTTTTCCCAGTTGTTGGGAGTTGCGGGACTGACAAGGCAAGATGGCAGTGTCCAAGGAACCAGAAGAACTGGAGGAGAAGCCACATGGCCTTATCCTGATGAAACCAGACCTCTGAAGCCAGACAAGCCATAGAGAGACCCCTGCCAGTGCTGAGATGTTTTTATCACCAGTGGATACTGCTGATGGACCTTGAGCCATGGAGACAAGGAGCCATGGGGAGACCCCTGCCAGTGCCGGGACTCTGTACCCACTGGCCTGTGACTTCAGAGTCAGAAGGAGATTTTATAGACTGGTATCAGTCTATTGGGCTAATATAGGACTTATGACTTTGAACTGGACTGGGTTGGGATATTTTCTCAATGGTCCATTCCTCTTGTATATAACCTTTCCCTTATACCCATATGCATGTCTATGAATTTGTTTCTCTAGTCTACCTGGACTAACACAATTTTTAAAGTACAATATGTAGATGTAAGTTCTGAGGAATTCAGAGAAGAGCGGAAAATGTTTCCTCTTTGCTGGAACCGTTCATCAAACAGGCCAGGTTCAAGCCAACATCTTATGTTGTTGATAGACTTTTGCAGCATGTTATTGGGAGAGGCCAGTTCAAGGAAAAGGACAACGTTCTTGGTAAAGCAGAAGGTCGGTGAGAAAGAGGAAGACCCTCCTCAGGAGGGACTGACATAGTGACTGTCATAAAACCACCTCTGAGAGGGAGACTCGGAACCAAGTAGGGTTTCGTTGTGCTGTGGGTCGCGGAGCAGAGCGGGAACCCACTTGACAGCACCTTACAGCTGCTTCATGAGAAAGCTTTAAATTTTTAACTCAGAGAGGGCTGGCTTGCTTTTTGTCTGATTGAAAATCCTCAGAATATGTCAACTTGGAATGGAGACATTCGTTTCAAATATTTTCTTTGAATGAGGTGCACACAGACACACATAAACGCCTCCCAGCATTCATCAGGCTTAAGTTCAAGGTGGTATTTTTAGAGTCGCAGCTTGGAAAGACGTCATCTCTCCCTCAGTGGTGTTGACAACTGCTGTGGTTCCAGCAGCGCCAATATCCTGTTCCTAAAAATGCTCCGGATGACCTAGAAACGGTGCAGGTATGACGATGTTGCATATTTGGTCGTCCTGGACTTAATTAGCATCCGCGGTACGTTGTGTTCTGCAACCAGCAAGTATTATGAGCAGTTGCAGGAAGCACACAGCCTGGGGGGAATGATCTCTCTGTACTACTAAAAAGCACACCAGCAAAAACAGCTGGAACATGTGACGACCTCAGGATGGGTCTACCTTAGGTGCACATGACCTCTTACGGGAAAAGGAGGCAGGGCTATCTAGATGTCACTCATGTGTGGTCCAGAGAATTCAAACGTGTGTGTGTGTGTGTGTGTGTGTGTGTGTGAAAGAGAGAGGGAGAGAGAGAGAGAGAAAGAGAGAGAGAGAGAGGCCTTTCTTGTGCTTACAGTTTTATTAGATCTGCTTTAAAACATTTCCACAGCCCTTAGAAAAAAGACCTCTCCTATCCTTTCCCACAATGAGATTAAGGTTAAAAAGTTGGGCTAAGGGGGTGGTGGGAGAAAAATTCTCCTTCACAAAAAGAGGACAAAACCTTCATACATTATAATAAGACAAAGTACATGATGTATCTGAGCAAAGGGCAGTGGGGGGAAATGTTCTGAGTCACTGTTGACCTCCTCAGGGCAGGGCTTTGAACCTGTTTAAACTGCTTCAGTCTTGGCTAATGCGTAGAAACTGAAACAGCCCCAAATTATAAACCGTGGGTGTCCCAGAGCAGTAACCAGAATGGGAAAAACTGTGGGTTGTGGCCCTTGAATGGGAGGCTCAGAGGGTGTAGTTTGAGTCTCCTCAGGAGCCTCTTGTGGGAGATTGGACGCTTTCTAGGGCTGTGGAGAGAGAGCATCATACATTCAAAGAGATGCGGTTAGCCACCATCTTTGAGCGGGGCACTGCTGTTTCTGACTGCTAAGTCCGAGATTTGGTTGCTCTGAGCGTGCATGCTGCCCTTCCTTTCTCCCATTCTGCTATTATTCCGGCACACCCACATTTTACAATGCTACCTTTGCTCAGTTGACCACAACTAAACTGAGACGAGCTGGCCGGCAGCCATGCCTCAGAGTACAGGAAGACGGACGCAGGACTTAATTAGCACGTTTCAGGGTGTGTTCAGGTTGGCATAAATGCCTCGGCTGAATGCCAGCCTTCCTCCTGAGAGGAAGCCAGATCCACGGAATCATCTTTCCCCTCCTTCCCCACCCTGCACAGTTGTATGGCAGCCCAGCAGACAGAGGGCTCGTGGGGTTGTGTAACTGCACGCTGGTTCGGGCATGCTTGGAGTCCTGCCGCAGTCACCCCATCATTTTGTCTGAAGTGAGACTGAGGTTGGTGAGAACCACTG
>PVJH01036339.1:0-18907 GCA_004026705.1 Nesogale talazaci | reverse complement strand
ACTCAACAAAATACTTTTGTGAAGCAGAGAAGCTAAATATTCCATCACTGCAAGCAAGTTTTCAAGTTGCCAAGCTAGAAGCAGGCACTGGCAGACCATTCGTAGAGGGAGAATTTGTTAAAAAATACCTTCTTTCTGTGGCCAAAGAGATGTGTCCAGAGAAATTCGGTTTATTTAGTCTTTATTTAGTGAGTCTTTCAGGACCTACAATTACATAAAGGAATGAAGAAATGGGAGACAATTTGCATCAGCATTTGCAGAACTCTGCAAAAAAAAACTTTCCTATCTTTGCTTGGCATTCAACAAGCGTAATGATGTTTGTGATTCTGCACAACTTCTAATTTTTATTTGTGGAACGAATGACTATCTTGAAGTTACAGAAGAACTTGATGCACAAAGGAACAACTACAGGAGAGGATATCTATGAAAAGGTTTGCCAAACTGTGAATGGTTTGGAGCTGGACTGGGCTAAACTAGCCAGTGTGACAACTGATGGTGCTTGTAGCGTGATGGGGTCTAAGAAAGGAGCAATTGCTCTCATTAACCAAGAGATGGACACACATAACCATTCTCATCCAATAGCCATAGACTGCCTCATCCGCCAACAAGGGCTCTGTAGTAAATCCCTGAAGTGGGACTCTGTTATGAAAATTGTGGTATCTTGTGTTAACTTCATTAGAGCTAATGCACTAAAGCACAGACAATTTCAGGGATTTATGTCTGAGCTAAATGCTGCCTATGAAGATGTTCTGTACCACACAGGAGTCCATTGGCTGAGTCGAGGGAGAATTTTGAAACATTTCTATGACTTACTCCCACAGATTACAGCTTTTCTGCTTTCGAAATACAAAGAAGTACCAGAGCTTATGATGCAGAATGAAAATGGCACCTTGCCTTTCTGACAGATGTAACAGAGCTACTCAACAGTTTCAGTGTGCAACTTCAAGGAAAGGGGAAGCTCATCTGTGATATATAATCACATGTGAAAGCATTTGAAGTAAAATTAGGTCTCCTCATCATACAAGTGAAGGAGAAAAATTTCTGCCATCTCCCCACAACTCAAAATCTGTTAGCAAAAAAAACCTTGGTTGCATTCCCAAACAAAACATGTGTGGATTCACTGGAAAATTTGCAAATCTAATTTAGATTTAAAGAGCTTCATCTCCATGAACAGGACATACAGCTTTTCCGTAACCATTTTCTATTGACATTGAAAATGTGGATACAATTTACCAAATGGAAGTGAATGAACTGCAGAACTGTGACTCTCTGAAAGACACACTTAACTCAAGCAGCCTTCCTAATTTCTATGCATCTCTCCCTCTGAGACATATCCCATCTCAGGAACCCTGCACTCAAAATGGCAACCATCTTTGGCAGCCCTTATGTCTGTGAACAGACTTTTTCCAGGATGAGGCATCTGAAATCTCCAACCAGATCTAGAATAGCTGATGCACACTTGCATCACTTATTAGGACTAGCAGTGACAAATGTGGAACCAGACATTGACCATCTATCTCATTAGCCAAAAGCAGGTCCATAGTCCCCATTGAAACACTGGTAAGTCTGTTGAGTTAAGTTTACTTGCTCTTCATTTTAAATATTGCATTGGTTCCCATTTTGTTTTTTACTTCTAAATAAGATATGTTCAGTGTGCATAGAAATTTCTTCACAGTTTTTTAAACTATAGTCCAGCCCTCCAGTAGTCTAAGGGACAATGACCTGGCCCCCAGTTTAAAAAATTTGAGGCGCCCCCGTACTACATAAACATCAGTTTCCACTCTCCAGAGACCAAAAGAACTAGATGATGCCCAACCACTAGCCCCAACCGCTCAGAAAAGAATCCTATGAGAAGTCCCTGGAGAGAAACTACGAAGTAAAACTTAAAGTAAAAAGAGAGAGCAGGGCTGAGCCCCGGTGGCATAGTGGTTGTGCACAGGACTGCGGCCCACTGGGACGGAGGTTCAATTCCAGCAGGGGGGCTGGGCCTCCTACTCCCACCACCGGAGAGCAGTGATGCCCCCCCCCCCAAAAAAAGAGAGAGAGCAGGCCTACTGGTTGGAAAGAGAAAGGTGGTAACACTAAGCCCCTCAGTCACTCTTCAGGTCTGGGAAGAACGTACCCCTGTGGCACAAGAATCCATCATTTAAGAACAAAAAGGTAGAATTTACCCATGGGCAAAGCTCAGAGGGTTAGAGCAGAGGGAGGACTGGAAACAAAAAACATGTGGAGAAACCAGACTGAGTGGGGGACATTGAAGGGACTGCAATGGATGAGTTGAAATAAAATGTGTATAAGTTGCTGAACGCAAAACCTATGATCTTCTCTGTGAAATCTCACTCAAAAGTAAACCAAACAAACAACAAAAGCATGACCAACTGAGGGAAAAGGGAATGATGGATGATGGAAGTCAGAACTTTTAAATATCAGTTATGATCATGTGATTCAGCTACAGAAATGAGGAATATAATTGTTAGGAGTTTTTCTTCCTTGTTTTATTATACAAGTATGTGTGTGTGAGAGATGTAAATATTGCATAACATTTTCATATTGTTCCCCATTTTTTTGTTTTGCTTTTTTCATTTTCTTTTTATTCTATTTTTTTCACAAATTGTTGAAGTCCCCTCATGTAAATGTGCATATATGTAAAATTATTTTTGCTTTCTTCTCTCTCTTATAACATATAAGATCTAAATGGGCTTAATGCATTTTCAGTTGTGCACACATTAGTCATATTATATAAGGGGCAAGTATGACTTGGTAATTGTCTTTATTAGCGATTGTGCATGGTGTAAAGAAGTGTGTGGAGGAGCTAAATAGACAAGGTATGGACTGTGATGGTTGAGGTTTGGGGTCAATTGTCTGGGCCCTTTATTCTCTGTGGGTTGGCCGTAATGTCATGAGGTGATCATCTTCCACAAATGTGCTCTGATGTGATCAGCCCATCCATTGTAAGGGGGTTTCTTTGGGAGTGGGCCTGCATCCGTCATGTATGTGGACATTCAAGCAAAGCCCATTCCTTGCTTTGGATTCCACATCTGGCTTACCATCATCTGGGCAAAGACGGTATCTCTCGATGGACTCAAGCCTTCAACCTTTCAATCAGCAGCTAAGTGTGGTCACCGTTTGCTTCACACAGGCATGTCGGTGGTGCTCAGTATAAAACTATAAGGTAATAAAAGGTCAAGGTTTTTCCAGCCTTGGGTTCTTCATAGCACCATAAGGGACTGCTCCGCCCTTCCACTCATTCTGTACCTTGACCACCTCCCACAAGCTACCTAGTTGCCCAAGTCTCCCATAACCTTCACCTGCCGAAGCCCATGAATTTGGGGTTTTCTATTGGAGGACCCAGAATTTGCAAAGACCTTGCTCATTTCTCAACAAGACATAACTCGTGACCTCAAGAAACGCATCCTCTCTAGAGGAAGACATTCATCCTCACTTATGGAAAGGCACTTTCATGCACAGGGCAGAATGCTGGCAGTGCCAAATGAGAGCAGCACGGAGCGAGGACTTTGGGAACTGACCATGGACTAGTGAAAAGAAACGTGTATTCCAATTTGCTTGCTAATACTGTGTGAGCTTGACACACTCATAGTTCCTTGCTGAGCCTGAGTTTTCTCATTTACCAACCTGAGGTTTAAACCTCGATGCTGGTGAAGATCAGCCCCCCACCCTTTAGTTCCTGGTATTTCTCACAATACTTAGCACATCATGGGTTTGTGCTGTGGGTCCAAAATTGTTTATAAAGAGGCTGGTGGTCACTCTAATTCACGCAGATTTAGGAACTATGACAAGTAATAGCTCTCACTCGTGGGCTGGAAGGGCTTTTGCGACTGGTAGATGTGCTGACCCTTCCACTGAAAATGACTCCCCAGTTTACCGGATGTGTTCTATACAACTGAATGGCCAGGCTAGCCATTCATGAGGATGAAGTCAGGGAAAGGGATGGGGCCGCCCAGGGCCATCTAGTCTGCCAAGCACAATGTACAACTGTTCCAAGCCAATGTGAAGGGTTGTTTTTTTTTTTGGGGCGGGGGGAGAGCATCACTGTCCTCTGGTGGTCGTGGTTGCTACCCAAGCGCCGCTCCTGAGAGCCGCCACTGGATTTGAACTGCCAAGCCCACGGGCCGCAGTCCCGCACTCAAAGACATACGCCACTGGGGTTCAGCCCTAAAGGTTTTTGTTAATAAAGATGGTCCCACCTGGTTGGACTTACGCTGTGTTTATCTATTAGGAAAGATGCAATCATAAATCATCTAAATCATTGCTTTTCCCATTCAAATCACTCCCCCAGATATAATCCTGTGACTATGGGAACAGCTGGCCACCATCCTCTTATAATGGTCCTTCATAAACATTTATGGGACAGAGACAAGGTGTGCCTAATTGACCCAGGACATCTCAGTGTCTGGGCAATCGCATTGACAGAAATGTGATGGTGGTTTCCTGTGCAGACTGGAAGCTCGGCACGAAGGTGCTCCTCTCACGAGGTGCATCTGCAGTGGACCTTGTTCAACCAGTAGGGTCATAGGCCAGGGAGATTCCAGAAAACCTCAGCGGGAAGGAACGAATGAACCACGTGCAGCAGCCCCAGCGAGCCGCCTTTGAAAGCTGTGCAGCAGGAGCTCGGGTGGGTGGGTTTTGCATCCTACTCACAAGCTGCACCCATGGTGTAGTAAAAAGTCCTTGGATGGACAGAGTGTGGATTTGGGATCAGAAAATCTGGGTGCTTATTCCCACATCAATGGACAAATGGAGAGGCCTGGGAGGACTTACCTCACCTCTCTGGGGTGCTGAGCTCTGGCCATCCTGCCTGATGGGTTTGTGGGGGATAATGGTGAGAGCGTGCTGACCAACCATCAGCCCGCATCGTTATCCTGGAGGATGTCATCATCCTGGAGGATCGGTCAGGGAGCTGGATCAAGAAAGCAGGCCCCAACTCGGGTTCTGTAGAGGCAGGAGCATGATCCGAGCCACAGAATAGAACTTCTACTTCATAGTTTTCTTTCTTGCTTGAACATTTCTTTGGGGGTGTGTCTCATAATGTCTGATATATCTGTGATTGAAACTGCCCCACCTGCAGCGTAATTACATGGAGTCAATTACATGGTAACTGGTGTGTGCTTGTGTTTTTCATGGATACGCCATATTGCATGCTTAGGTGACTGAGAACTCGCTACCTGTCTAAGTCTTTTCAGTCCCATGAAGCAACAATCCTATTATCTTGATTTTATAGGTGAGAAAACAGAGGAGCCTCAAGAAGTTTGGTCTAGGTTACACTGCTGCTAGGTTACAATAGGCCTAGGTTAGTTATACAGCTGCCAAGTGGAGAATTCAGAATCAGAACACAGGCTGTCTGGCTCAAAAATCTGTCCTCTTTTCCACTGCAGGTATGGGTACCAAAAGCAAACTTCTTCATTGATGCTTGGTATAAATGTATCTCTCTAATGAATGGTGGAGGCCTGTTTTCCCATATGATATATGTATTACATTATATAATATCCATATTATAATAGAAGGTACATAAGATTTCATATTGTGTTCTTACCACATGAAGGAGCCCTGGCGATGCCACTGGGTATGACACTGGGTTGCTGGCAGTTCAAGTCTACCAGCCTCCCTGTGGGAGAAAGAGGAGGTCGTCTGCTCTCCTAAAGCTTTCCAACCTCAGAAACTCTATGGAGGGTTTAGAATCAGCATGCACTCGCTGGCCCTGGAGTTTGTATGAGTTCACATGGCAGTGATGGCAGTGGGTTTGCTCAAGGAACCCTGGTGGGCACTGTGGAAGAAACACTGAACTCTTAACCACAAGATCAGTGGTTCAAAACCCACCAGTCAACTGCTGCTTGACAGGAAAATGATGCGCTGTCTGCTTGTGTAATAATTTGGAGGGGGGGACATCACTGCCCTCTGGTGGTCATGGGAGCTTACCCAGCCTTGCTCCTGGAGAGCTGCTGCTGGATTTGAACTGCCAACCCTGTGGGCCACATTCCCGCCCTCAACCACTGCGCCCCCGGGGCTCGGCCCTTGTGTAATAAGTCATAGTCTCAGAAGTGCTACATAGGGTTGCTGGGACTTGGCATCAACTCCATGGCAGTGGGGTTTGTTTGTTTAATACGTTAAGCATGGTAAATAGTTAACATATTTTGAAGATTATGACTAAACATCATTGTGTGACAGGGTATAATTTAAGCATTGGCACCTATCTGCTTTGGATCTAAGGAAGGAAAAATAAGAAAGTCATTCCCCTCACTACCTCGGACCTGGGAGAAGGGGGTCCATAGGGTTCACAGCATCATAGGAAAGGAAGTCTTGAGAGAAGGGGCTAGTCTCCATCAGTGATTTCCCCAGCACCTTAACACCTGGGTCCCTAGAGTCCCCACTCCAATCTGCCCACATCCCCAGGTGGCAAAGAGATCAGGTTATGGGTACCGAAAGGAAGCGTCTTGTCATCCAGTTGGTTCAGATTTGGATAGGGCAAAGTGAAACTGCTCAAGAGGGCTCCTGGGAATGTACCTCTTTACAGAAGCAGACTACCACATGATTCTGTCAGGGAGTCCCTGGTGGATTTCATCTTGTCAGCCTTTGGGTTAGCAGCTGTGCTCTTAACCACTGCGCCACCAGGGCTATCAGAGTGATCTTATGTGTGCCAAAGAGGAATGTGTTCCCCAGGGTTTTCCGAGGCTGATTTGGTGAAGCAGATTGTAAGGTCTGTCTTCTGATAGACTTGCACCTCTAACCTATCATCACCGGCAAAGGCATTAACCAGGGGCCAAAAAGAAGCTAGCTAGCCTGCCAGCCAGCCAGTGAATACAAGAGAAACTGTGTTCCAGTCTCCACCTATGATCTTGAGCCTCATGCAGAATGGGAATAAGAGAAGTCTTCCTCTGTCCCTCAAAGGTGTGTGTGGGAGAGGGTGACTTGCCACCTTCCAAATCCTAACGGGCTTCCCCCTGCAAGCCTGGAAATGAACTCACCCCAGTGCCTCGATTTCTGGCCTAGAGATTGGCAGACCCTCTAAGGGGAACGATATCACTAGGGAGGCGTACACACCTTAGACAAGGCATCCATTTGAGATCAAGAGGACAGCACTCCTACTCCCACCACCGGAGAGCAGTGATGCCAAAAAAAAAAAAAAAAAAAAGACAGCACTTTCCCAAAGTTCAGAGAGAGGAACAGAAACAAGGAACACTGGAGGAAGTGGGACATTGAGGGGATTGCAGTGAATGAGGAGAAACAAAATGTGTATGGGTTGTTGAATGTCAATCTGAGGACCTGCTCCTCACTCAATTCACAATAAATAATAAAGACGGTCCTAATGCCGTCCCAGTTTCTAAGTGCTGCATGGAAACCCTGGTTGCACTCCCTTCTCCACTGAGTTCAGCCAGGATTGATGCTGGATTCCCTCAGTGCCCCACAACAGAGGAGAAGGATGTTTCTCATCTTTGGTGACCTAATAGCATGAAGAGATAGATGTTGGCAACACTAATCTCAAACCTAGAGCACTTCTAAGGTCTTGGGTTCCTACAGCTAGGCAGAATTCCTAGAGCTGGGTGGAGGGGAGGAGGGAGAGGGGATATTACTGGGACCGAGAACAAAGGGCCACCAAGCAGAGGGTTCCCCTGTCAGCACAAGCCCTTCATTTTACAGGGGTATCTCCAAAGAAGAACACCCCTCACTGAGTCAGAGGCTCTCAGAATGTAAGGACCACATTCAGACCAAGCCCTGTGGAGTATCAGGACAGCTGTGTCTAAGACTGAGGCAGAAGCCCCTGCCTTTCCAGATAAGAAGAGCCCATGCAAGCATTTGCTGGGGATGGTTGGCACTGCCCTCTTCTAGAAAGAGCCTCAGGGAGAAGGAGTTCAACACGCACCCACAGGCCACTCAGCCTCCTGGTCCAAGCACTGAACCAGCAGGCATTCCTGACCCGTGGAGTGGTACGGTGACCCAGGGGGCACTGAGCCCCAGGGTTCCACTCAATCATTCAGCCATCTGAAGTGCACATTCTCCATTCACATCCTAAGACCCACGAACTCCCATTACTTCCACACTTTGCTAGCTTGAAAGAAAATTGCAAAATATCCGCCCTACCCAAATCCAAACCAAACTCACTGCCTTCTGTTCGACGCTGACTTGTATGGGACAGAATAAAACTGCCCCTGTGGGTTTCTGAGGTTGTAAATCTTTACATGGGCAGAAAGCCTCCTTTTTCTCTCCCAGAACAATGGGTGGATGCGACGCACAGCTGGCCTGGAGGTTAGCAGTCCAGCCACTACACCCCAGGGCTCCTATTGCCCATACTGTTTCTCATTTAATGTAGGTGAGGAAGAGAGGTCCAGAGAGGTGATGTAATTCGCTCACAGTCACACAGACATGGTGGCAGAGACAGGACTCTGCATCGTCAGTGTCAGATCAAGGACACTGGGAAGGAGAAAGGTGCCAAAGGGGCTCCTCTGACGAGTCCGCCAGCCACTAAGGCGCCTCGGTGGGTGCCCACGGAGCCTGGGCGCCTTCGCCATTCCAGCCTTCGGAAACCCAGAGGCCGAGCGAAGGCCAGAAGCCAGGAAGTGCTCAGCACACCCCCGCCAGCTTCCCGGCCCTCGGCACTCCGCAGAGAGACTCTTCCGACAGCTTCCGAGTCTGCTCTTCGCATCCGTCTCTGTGCGCTCTCCTAGGATCCAAAGCAGCGCCGCGCGCGGCACGCCTAAGAGCAATCCTGAAGCTGGGGTCGCCGAGACACGACCTCCCTTCCCCGCCGCCTCCTCCAGTTTCTTTCTTTGTGGGGGAGGGAAAAATCACACAATCTGTTTGTCTCCCCAGCCGTCGGCAGCGGCAGCGCGGAACAGGACAGATGGACACCATGCGCTCCGCATCTGTGTCCTCCCTCGCTCGCGTTTCTGTGGATGTCTGCGCGTGTGTGTATGTGTGTGTTTGGGGCCGGGCGCTGGGAACAAACGTGCATCTGTTAAATTTGACAATAACGTCCTAGAGAGAAGCTGCCAAGATTGGGGAGGCGAGTGGGGGCGGAAGGCCCAGGGGGTGGGGGAGAGCCGGAGTCTCAAAAGGCGACGCCCGCGCGCCTGGCCCAGGTATTATGTTGGCGGAAGGAAGGTGAGGAGAGCAGCTGCTCCTTCTCGCAGGGTGTGTATGGAAGCGTGTGTCCCTGTGAAGAGTGCACACCGATCTGCTCAACATATGTCGCCACAAATCACAGCGTCTCTCCCTCTTCCCAGCCCCCACCCCCACTCCCGGAGCGCCTAGGGAGAGAGGACAGAACAGAGAGAGGCGCTGAGAAGAGGCGCCGTTTCAACAGGTGTCTCTGCGCGCGCAAGGCACCTTTTCACGCATTCACCATCTCGGACGGCGGCTGCAATAATGTGGACACTTTGTTTCCAAGCGCTGCGCGCGAGCTGGGGACGCCCGGGGGAGGAGACCTTGGACAAGGAGGGGGGATGTGTAAATAAAGACCTCGGGAGTTCCTGGAGGCCTGGGCCCTCTCTTCCTTTTGTTCTCACACTCCCTGGGCCGGAGCTCCCCTCGTGCGCCCTGGGGGCTGGCATATGGCGCCCTCTCACCTACCCAAGAAAAAGAAGCAGCCACCCATTCAAGAGCGCACGAGATCCCTGGGCCCTGGGAGGGGGAGTCTCTCAGGGAATGGCCTCTCTCCCAAAGCAGGGAGAAGCCTGCCTTATCTCTTCCCACCGCACCCTCGCCACCCCCTCAGCTGGCACAACAGCCGTTGGGTGGGGAGCCGCAAGCGCCAGGCAGCACCAGCCTGCGGAAGCGTCCCAGCTCCCTGGCAGATGAAATATGGGCCTTGTGAGCCCTTGGAGACCATATGCTTTCAATAAAAGAAGACAAATAGGACTGAGATAGGCCATGCAGCCAACCTGTTATAAATGGGTGGCAATTGGGCCAATGTACACTGGAGTAGGGCCCCCCGGGGGGAGGCCTGCTCAGTGCCAAATCCATGTGTCAGCTTCTGGGACAGGTGTGCCCAGGGGCCAGGGACCAGGTCTCCCCCTCTGGGTTTATCACAGCAAAGGTAATATTGTGCTAACTGTGAGTAAACAGTCATTGTGAAAAGGAGGGAGAGTTTATCAGAGGCGAACTAGTTGGGGGTGGCCTAACAATAAAGTAGCCCGCCGTGGGAGCAGGTGATGGCAGGCTGTGCTGACTCTGGCGGGAGATGTTTTCCAAAGCACTCCACTTTACAATCTCTTGTAATTATTTATTAAACGAAATCTATTTATTATTATTTTAGCAAACACTGGAGACAGGTGGGGCTTTCTTTTCCTCCTCTCCTTTTGTTTGAAGGGCTGTTTGAAGTGGCCAGTCTCGGCCCTGGCAGCTCGCTCACCAGATTTTTGTCTTCCCCTCTTTCAGAGCTGAGGCAAAGGCGAGAGAAAGAAGCCCCCTTCTCTGGCAAGCCATTAGCTATTCAGCTTCCCAAGGCTCCCCTCCCTCCCGGCTCCATTCTCAAAGAGCCCCCGAGCTGAACTGCTAGAACTCCCCCCCGCCAAGCCAACGGAAAGATAGTGGAGCCAGCCGAGCCGCTCTTCTGTTCCAGTCTGTCCGCAATCTCCAGGGTCTTCCTGTCGCCTCTCTCCTGAGCCCCTGCAGTCGCCAAGCAACCCCAGCTCCCCAGAGGGTCCCAGGACACAGGGGGTCCAGGGGGCCTGGAGAGAGTGGCTGAGCCCTGCCCGCAAGACTGGGTCTCCTACTGGAGGGAAGAGCTGTTTCACAAGCACCCCTTAGAGCGCACGGAGTCCACACCGCCATGCGCCTCTGTCGTTACAAGTCCCGGGTTTGATTTTGGAGAGGGGTCTGCGCGTCCCCTGCAGCAGAAAGAGAGAGCAGGAATCCTTGATCTCTAAGTCCCTGGGGATCCTCAACCTTCTGTTCCGCCCTCCAGACCAGAAACTCTAGGAGTCCTGGCGGTCGGCAACTAAGCGGCTTCTCCCCATCGCTGCGCGCTCCTCATCCAGCTTGCTTTTTGCGCATGGCAGGAGTGGTGGCAGCCAGCAAGCCCTGGAGGACCATGAGATGGGGGTGCTCTAGGGAGGCTAGAGAAAGAAACCAACAGGACCTCAGGGTTCTCTGCCCTTCAATAATCACCCCTAAAATCTCCAGAATCTTCTTTGCCAGGAGATTCTCAGGCCGGGGTCGCCACCACTTCTTAGATATTCAGCGCAGGCTCCAGCCATGGAGAGCCCAGCTCTTGTTCTCCAGCTAGGTTCATGGCAGGTCTGGGTCCTGGGCATGAGCTGCTCTGCAGGCCACTAGGGAACCATAGGGTTGCTGGGATTCCCCATGAACAAAGTGTCTGCCACAGACCCTGCCTGGAGCCTGGAGATCAGGGCCCCAGGGAAGCACTCTGGCATTCCCCTCCTAGTTCCCAATTTGGATAGAGAAGGTAAATCAAGAAAGATAGGGCTCTGGGACAGGGAAATCTGAAAATGAGGCTGGAGTGGACACCTTGGAGCTGAGTATGGAATCATTATACCTTTTTTTTTAATGTGACCCAGCTGTCCCTCACAGATTCCCCTTTATTGTCTGCATTTAGGGTGTCTGGTGGCATAGTGGTTAGGAGGCGAGCTGCTAAAAGCTAGGTCAGCAGTTTGAAACCACCAGCTTCTCAAAGGGAGAAAGAAGAGGCCTTCTACTCCCATAAAGAGTTACAGTCTCGGGCTGAGCCCCGGTGGCGTCAGTGGTTGAGGGCGGGACTGCGGTCCGCGGGCTTGGCGGTTCAAATCCAGCGGCGGCTCTCAGGAGCGGCACTGGGTAGCGCCCACAACCACCAGAGGCAGTGATGCCCAAAAAACAAACAAACAAGAGAGTTACAGTCTCAGGAACCCACAGGGGCAGTTCCCCTCTGTCCTAGAGGGTCACTGCATGAGCACTGACTCCATAGCAGTGAGGCTGTCTCAAGGTAATATTTTCCCCTAGGATTCTAGAGAGTCTTGGGACCTGAGTGCTATGTGGTTTGAGAAGACTTCCTAAGTGACTGTGGTAAGTGACTGTGGTGAGTCATTCCCCCACCCCCCTGGGGGCCTTGATCACTATATCTATAAAATGGGTCTCCTTCCCATTCCTGTGTCTAAAAGGCAGGTCTGCCTGCAACAGCGTATACCTTAGGAGAGGAGTCACAGCAAAGATGGCACCAGAGTCCTAGAGAGTGCGTGTGTGTGGGAGGGGAGGGGGGGTCGTTCTTTGGGTCTTCATTCTAATTTGGGGTTTCAGTTTCTTCTGTTCGTATCTCCCCACTCCAGCTCTAGAGTGCCCCTCTCTTCACTCCCGGGGGGAACTCATCTTTGACCTTGTAGTCAATTCCTTCCCACCCCACCCTCCCATCCCACAAAGGAAACTGAGTCCTCACTGGTGGAGACAAGCTGACCAACCTCCACCCCTCACTCCACTCCCTCAGTCTCCCAGCTGGTCTGACTACCCTGCCAGTTTTGAGCAGGCTTAGGGAGTCCCGACTCCTTAGAAAACCAAACTTCTCCCGCCTCGGGAGGCTTGGCCTGGGTCCTGGTCTTTTAGGCATTGGCTTCTCCCCAAGGGTACCTCTCAGTGAAGAGAGGTGAGCGGAAACTGCGACCCCTCACCCCAAGTGACTGGAAGCAGAGACCACGGAGTGCCCAAGGCGGGGACAAGAGGGAGGGGCGGAGAAGAAAGGGGAGCAGATGAGTTTTGAATCACTTCGGGAAGAGCTAGTGCTGCAAATGGAGGGCCGGCGCATCTTGCAGCATAGTGCTGGAGCAGGGGGCTGAGCCCGGCGACTGCCTGCAGCCCCCGCCTGAGGGTGATCGGACAGGAGAACTGATGGGAAGAAAGAGTCGATAGGTTCCAGAAGCGCTAGCACCCGTAGCACCCAAAAGACCCAGCCCAGGCGGCAACCTCTAGCTCTGGGGCTTGCAAAAATCTCCTGGCCTGCTCTTGACCCTGCACCCCTTCCAAACCTCACCCTGCATGCCCTGCCCAGAATGCCAGGGTACTGTCCACCACTGGTGGTGGTGGAATGTCTCCTCGAAGTTCCCAGCACAGCCTCTCTCTGCCTCTTGGGAAAGATCCAAATGTGTTGGCTTGGGGATTCAAGCGCCCCTCCCTGGAGAAGTTTGGGATGACATCTCCCGTGTGGCTGCCCAGTAGAGAGTTTCCTTGGGGTGAGGGGCTTTGAGCCAGAGTCCCTTAAGCAGGATATTCCCTCCCTGGCTGCCAATCTTCCCAGAATGAGGCAGGCAGTGAAACAACACCCCTTGTCTTCCTAAACCTGACCCACAGCTCCAGAGTGAAGGGTGGCAGCTGGAAATAGTGGACTCTTCTCCAAGCTTGTAGCCAGGACTTTGGCTCCGTGTTCCCTCTCTGCCACTTCACTGGGCCGTTAGGGGCTGGTTGCCTCCCTCCTAGTCTAAGCGTTCCCATTAGTTACGTGCTAGGAGTGGCTTCCCTGTCAAGTTCACCAGGGTCCCAAGAGAGGGTCTACGCAGAAGTCAAAAACGGCTGCAACACCAGCAAAGTACTCAGTTTGGCCAGTTTTGCGCCCGGGCGAGAGGTTCTTTGAGGAACTGAGAGTTGCTGGGACAGAGCCCAGGGAAGAGAGCAAACAGAGGTCTCTCCCCTCCCCGCCCCCCTCCGAGGCCCTTTGTCCGGAATCCAGCTGTGCCCCGCGGGGGAGGAGGGGACTCGCGTGGCGCAGCCTGGGGACCCGGGCGCTGATTGGCCGGCGGCTCGGCCAGCAGCGGGACAGGCACGCTCCTGGCTCGGGCCGAGCAGATAAAGCGTGCCAAGGGGCACACGACTTGCGGCTCAGGAATTCCCCGCGGTCTGGTCTCACTGCCACACGCAGAGAGCGACTGTCAGGGCCTGAGTCCCTGAAGGCTTCGCGTGTCTCCTATACCAGCGGGCAGCACAGGCCGGCTTAGACCTGGCATCTGACATTTCTGTGCCGTTTTACGCCCAACGAAATAGGTAACGCTCTCTTCTGGCACCTGGGATGTCCCCAGGGGAGGACTGGGAGGTGGCGGTGTAGATCCCTGGACGCGGTAGGGTGGCTTCCTTGTTTCTTCTGCTCTCGGGTGACCAAGAGACATTTACGGATGCCTCTCTTACCCTGCCACAGGATGGCGCCTCATCCCTCGGGTACGCCTGCTGTCCAAGTGACCCTCCAGACGGAACAGCCCTTTCCGAGCGCTGACGACGACGAAGGGTCCGTCCCGCCCAGTCCCACTAGAACATCCCAAGACGGCACAGAAGCCCAAGCGGGGGGCTGTCAAGGGGCGTCAAGGAAGCTCAGGGCGCGTCTCGGGGGACGCAGCCGGCCCAAGAGCGAGTTGGTTCTGAGCAGGCAGAGACGCAGCAGGCGCAAGAAGGCTAACGACCGCGAGCGCAACCGCATGCACAACCTCAACTCTGCGCTGGACGCTCTACGGGGCGTATTGCCCACCTTCCCTGAGGACGCCAAGCTCACCAAGATCGAAACGCTGCGCTTTGCGCATAACTACATCTGGGCCCTGACGCAGACGCTGCGCTTGGCAGACCACAGCTTCTACCGGCTGGAGTTGCCGGAGGAGCCCAGCGCAGAGCTGGGCAGCCCAGGAGGCGGCTCCCCGGGGGAATGGGGCTCCCTCTACTCCCCGGTCTCCCAGACAGGCAGCCTGAGTCCCGCTGTCTCTCTGGAGGAGCTGCCGCGCCTGCCGGCGCCTGTCTCCCCAGCCTGCCTGCGCCCGGGCGCCCTGGCCTTCTCAGACTTTCTGTGAAGAGGCCCTCGGTCAGTGCCAGATTCCCTGGAGAGAGGAAGGGGCGCCCAGGAAAGGGCGGCGGCGACACTGCAGTGCAATCGCTTCTCTTGACTGCGGACCGCTGTCCCCTGATCAAATCCAGGTCCTTCGGCGCCCGCCGCACCGAGACCTGTTCTGGCGCCCCATGGGCTTGCCCGCTTCGTGCGTTTTGTGTCCCCTTCCCGAGGTCAGCTCGAAAATATCGTGCAACAAGACATAGTAGCACTACAGAGTCCGAGATGTTCCTGGTCTCCGGACGCTCTACGGGCATTCTAGGCCGTGTGTGTTTGTGTGTGTGTGTGTGTGTGTGTGTGTGTGTGTGTGTGTGTGTGTTACCACCACTCCTGCAATGTGGCCTCAGCTCTTGCTCCCCTCTCCATGTGTCTCTTCCCCAAAGATTTCTCTGTCCTGCTTGTCTCTGGTTCGAGGGCCACCCCACTCTGCCTTAATCCGCAAAGATGGCCTTTGACTTTCTCATGCACTTTCCCAGCCACTGTCTTCCCAGGGCCAGGAGGTCTGTGTGAAAACTAGCGTTCCCTGGAGGGACAGCACCTCTCCTCACTCCCCACCTCTCTGTGCGCCCTGGGCCGCCGTGACTTGGTGAGCACTTGCGAGTCATCTTGAAAAATCACTTTGTGAATTTTATGATGCCTTTTGAAATGAATTTTGTATGCTAAATTATATCCCCCCCCCCGTTTTACAGGTCTGTATTTATTGATGAGATTTTTTGTAAAAGGCTATATTTTGTACATAAGATTGTTGAGTAACTAGTGAATGAGATTTTGAGCTAATTAAAGCGAAAGAAAAAGAAAGGCACCTCTCAAAGTGTGAGCAAGGTGATTTGAAGGTGGGGCAAAGAGAGGTGGGCGGCTCCCATCCCCAAGTGGGACGGGCGTTTCTATCCTGGGAAGAGACGTGTCTCTTTTTTTGGGGGGGGGGGGGCAGTTTGTGCATTCTGAAGGCAAGTTAGTTTCACACGCCTAAGCGTCAAAGTTGCTTCATTAGGAAAGCATTGGTCCAACCTCCAAGTTCTATTTATGAGGTAGGGACTGGTCTTCATTCAAAAGGAGTCTTAGAAGAAAGACTGGCCTCAAACTCCTGCTCCTCACTGGAGGGGCTGGCCCTTTTCTCTGCACCATAGGCCTGTGGGAGTAACGATGTTACATTTGGGGGTGGCGGGGTGGGGTGGTGAGGGGGGAGAGATGTTCAGCTAGCTTCAGCATCAGACCCAGCAGGAACGTCGCCATCCCAGAAATTTCCCCACCAAAGTTTGTAGAGGCCCAGAGCTGCCCTGGGCTGCATTTTACCCTCCCTCCACCTGCGAGGGGCATATGGTCTCCCTGGAGGCATAGGGCTAAGAAGAGAAAATGTGGTCCGTCCCGCCTGGAATCTCTGGCCTCCAATAATCTTGATCACCAAGAAACGGTTCCAGGTTTCTAGCCAAGGTCCCCTCATACCCCCAACGGGTCTACTTTGGAGACTGAAGCCTGTCTCAGGAGTGCGGATGGAGAGTCCCTACCTGGCTTCCGGACCCCAGCGAACGTGGGGAAACCAGTCTGAGTCCAACATTGAGAATAGGCAGGTTCAGCCAGCTGCTCGGGAACAGAAAATAGAAGGTCAGCATCCTATTCTGGGAGTTGAACCTCAAAGGCTTCCTTGAGTCCACCCAGTGAGTCTTTCAGGGAAAAAAAAAGGGGGGGGGGAAAGGGGAGGATGACCCTAGAGAACCATGGTGCTGCCAGAGGCCAGAGTGAAGGTGTGTGTACTCTGTAAGCGGTTCTCCCAAGTGCCAGAACCTGAAGGTGGCGGTGGCTTCGTAGGGGTTAATGCCACTGGCAGCTCTGTTGCCGCCCCCTGGGTTTCAGAATGAACTTTTCCTCTCTCTCCCCTGCTCTCTGCCTGCTCAGTTAGTTCTCCAGGGAGCATTTAGGGGCAGGAAGGGGCACGCTGTAAACAAAGGAATGAACGGAGGCGTTGTTTCAGACTCGGGCTTTAATCTAAGAGGAAGAGATTAATGGGTTATTGGTGACCTCTGCAGCGGCCAATTTTCCACCTGGGGCGCCGCCCGGGGGCAGGTGTCAGCAGCTCCCGCCTAGCTTCAATGAACTTGTCGCCAGGAGTTGTTTTCTACTTGTGTTAGGGTAGACCTGCTGCTGAGGGTTTAACTGGCAACAATCCTAAGTGGAGCAGATCTCCAGGTCCTTTCTTCTGCTGCACTTCTGGATCGGTGGGACTTGCCCCACTTAAACCTTAAACCCTGCATGGAGAGCCATCTTCTTCGAGGAAAGCCACTTTGCCAGCTGAACTGTGGGGAGGCTTGCTGGAGGAAAAGGCATTTGAGACAGAACTTGAGGTTGGGAGAAGAATTTCTCAGGAAAGAAGATCGTTTTTGCCGTGGGAAACAGAGGGGGGTCGTGTCCAGGCAGGCAGGGAATCTCTAGCAACCTGCTGTAACTGGAGACCCGGCCTGCACCCGGATGCCGGTGGCCAGGGCCCTGTGGCTGTGCCCACTGCCCAATCCCTCTCCTGCTTTGCAGGGAGCTCATTAAGGAACCATTAATCACCCAACACACACACATACGCAGATGCTCCTCCGCCCCACGACTTAATTAAAAAAAAAAACCCGCATAAAGTTTAACCAACTCAGCAGCTGGGAGGCCACCTTGGGGGCCACCGCAGATTGAGGTGGGAACTGCTGAGAGCCACCGACAAGAGAAGGCTTGGGGAGTGAGGCAACGGCTGTAAATGTGGGGTCCCCAAGGGCTAGAGGTGGTCCACGGGTGCATGTGAAATGGCGTTGAAATGGGAAATCTTACCCAAGCTTCTTTCCAAAGAGCGCCCTCACCCCCTCAAGACTCACAAAGAGTCCTGAGAAGGGCGCATCCCACCAGCCCAACACCCCCACCAGGCCTCCTCCCCCACCTCCCGGGTCTTTGAATGCGTTCCGCGCTTTAAAAACCAGTCGGGCTGTTGGCCGACTCCACGGGAAGCCTGTCCCCTGGCCCCTCGGCCGGCGCTCACTCGGTTGTGGACCCCCAGGGATCTGAGATCGCTGCAGGAGCCCCAGGTTCCCGAAACTGGCGCAGGGTCCCTAGCGGGGTCAGGAACGACACATCCCCTCCTTAGCTTTCGTCTGAGCCCAAGCCGGGCATCCAGAAAAGCAGCAGGTGAATCCGCACCAGCCCCTGGCCCCAGTTTGCACACACAAGCAGGTAGATTTATGGTGCCCTGCCCCCATCCCATCCCATCCCCCAGCCAGCCAAGTCGGAGGACAAAGCGACCCACGGCCATTTGAATGCTAATGTCTGGAAGCCGTGCCGCCGAGCTAGCACAAAGGCTGGCTGGGTCCCGGGCGCACGCGACCCACAGCCCGCCTCTCCTATGCCCCCAAGGGCCACTCGACGGGCTGTGTGACCTTGGACCAGTCTCTGAGCCTTAGTTTATTCTCGGGAGAAGTTAAAAGACTTCCTGGGTGCCTTGAAAAGGCCAGCTTGTGATTCGGAGTTACAGTCCCCACGACTACAAACCACGCCAAGGCGCTGGGACAGTGCACGAAAGCGTCGGCAGGACTCAGCAGGAGACACGGTACGGAGCGGAACAAGCGCCGGATGGAGCGAATCATATATTTTACACTCTATTCTCCGTGGTGTTGACACCCCCACCCTCCCTACCGACCCGACTTCTTCATTCTTGCCCACCCAGTGCAAACAAGGGGGCGTGGTCATTTGTTAAACTTAGCAATCCCACTTTCCCCGTACCAGGAGCTGCCAGAGACTTGGAACAGCTGTGCGCGCCTCGAAGTTCTTGTACCCTCGAAGGGCAGGTGAGGTGAGCAAGGAAGCCCCTTCAGCCGCCCGACGAGTTGCAGGAACAAACTCAAGACAGAGGTCCAGGTTCTAGTCTAGCCGCTTTCCCGGCCGCTAGATAGAAGGGTCGTGAGTTGCGTCTCAGTCTGCTGTCAGCGTACATTCTGTCCTGGGAGATGGTCACCTGCATTTTGGTGGCCCTGCGCCTGGCGCCTGGAGACGTTCAAGGTTCCTGTCAGCTCCCTCAGCTTGCAGAAATCAAGGTCCAGGCTGCCGGGAGTCGGCGCCTGCCTGGCTTCGGGATCCGCCAACCCTGAC
>PVJH01036338.1:0-18880 GCA_004026705.1 Nesogale talazaci | reverse complement strand
TGGGAGTAGGAGGCCCAGCCCCACTGCTGGAATTGAACCTCTGTCCCAGTGGGCCGCAGTCCCGCACACAACCACTACGCCACCAGGGCTCAGCCCCAATGTGATTTCATTGTTTGAGCAAATTAATACTTCTCCTGGTACTTGGTATGCAGCTATTGATCTGGTCAATGCTTTCTTCTCAATACCACTCTCGAAGGACCACCAGAAGCAGTTTGGCAGCAATACACTTTCACAACTCTTCCCCAGAGGTACATCAACTCTTCCACCCTGTGCCATAATTTAGTCCAAAAGGATCTTGATCACCTGTCTCTTCCACAAAATGTCACACTAGTACATTATATTGTTGACATTATGCTGATTGGATGCATTAAGGAGGATATAATAAAGACTACTAGATTCATTGGTACCAGGAGTGGTTCTAGACAAGAGAAATAAGATCATTAATGTGAGCTTCTCAAATTGGTCCTCCAGCCTGATTAGGCTTAACAGAACTGATAATGCTATCTCCATGCCTCAAGGCATGGACAAGTCTGCCACTTTTACTAATCCATGGTGTGAAGTAGCAAAGCTAATATCTGCAGTATCACCATCAATAGATGAAGTGCTGGTTAGAGGAGAGGCTCTCGGTGATCATGTGTTTGATATTTTCCAACAGTCTTGTCAAGATGACAAGTGGAGGGAAGATGGCTGACTGGTCCTCCTTACAATAGAAAGTATGGTCAAGGAAAGTGATCATCTCAGAACCTCAGAAGCACGTCACAAATGCCAAATAATAGACCTAAAAGCTTCTGCATGTGTTACAGAGAAGAGCCTTCTCTCCTCTAGTTATAGAGCTGGCAGTGCTGAAAACCAAATCCAGAGTCTCATCATAGAGTAGCTGAATCACAACGCCATCTGAATTGCAGGGCTAGAGCCATGTCTGGTAAGTAAGGAAATTAATAGGCAAGAACTGGGACCCTGAAATATGGGATGGAAATATATGGGCTGATGATCCTGAAGTAGAAGATATTGAGCCCCTACAAATGATTGAGCCACCCCAGTCAATAGATCCACCCCTCCCAACTGAGGGGATCAATGTACTATCAGTAAAAACAACCCACACCTGAGCCTGTGAACTGCTGTGTATTGTTGCTGAGTTCCTGGATGTCCTATCCTGACTTGACTATGCTGTGTGGAAAGACAGTGGACTGTGCTTTTTGGATGATGTGTGCTTCCTGGAAGGAACTCTGTGGTAGTCAGATGATCATTTGTCAATTTTTTTTCATTTGTCAATTTGAGGATTAAGAGTGTAGCCTGTCAATCAGAGCATAGTCACTGGGGCCTCTGTGTGGGGATGGCCTTTTCCTCAGAATTCTGGAAAATCTGATATTCCTTCTTGGAGGTGGGAAACACTATCTCTCTCTCTGCTGACTCCCTTCAAGATATCCCTGAGGAGAAGTCACATGGACCTACCTTGATGCAACCTTGAAAGCTGGAGAAGTCATGTGGAGGCCCTGTCAGTGCTTACAATGTCAGTGGATCCAAAGACTTTCTACCCACTGGCTGGTGATCATCCTGCATTTGCTCTCAGACTTATGGGATTGAACTGCACTGGGTTAAGATACTTTATTTTTTTTAATTTTTATTTATTTTGTTTTTGTTTTGGGGGCATCACTGCCCTCTGGTGGTGGGAGTAGGAGGCCCAGCGTTGCTGCTAGATTTGAACCTTCAACCCAGTGGGCCACAGTCCCGCGCACAACCACTACACCACCGGGGCTCAGCCCCAGATACTTTCTTAACGTTTGATTACCCTTTATATAAAATTCTCTCTTTTACACATATGAGTTTTCCTGGATTTGTTTCTCTCGTCTACCTGGACTAACACATTCACTGAGGTAGTTCTATCCTGTCCTATAAGATCACTATGAATTGGTATCGACTCAATGTCAGTGAGATTTAATGAGATTTAATATAGATGTTTTGAATTGCATTATACTGCTGCCTTCAGCTAACTTTGAAATGAATGAAGAGAAATGATAATTGGTGAATGTAGGTATTCTGGATCTAGCAGAGGCACGCATTCATGTTGTGGAAAGGGGTGAGTGTAGGACTGTTCCCCTGGCTTAAAGAGAGAAAGAAATAAAAGTGGTCACCATGAAAAAGTTTTAGAAATTGAAAAATGGGTGGAGAACTCACACATGACTTAGTAGACCTAGGAATCTGAAATCTATCAATGAGACATACCTGAAAGGCTTCAGAATTCAAGGTACCAGGTACCCCCAATGTAGGTATGGACTGAAAATAGGAGCACTGGCTAAAAATATTTATCAAAACCACTTAAACTAAGAGAGCTCCTCCCTTATCACATCCGGCACCAGCCACCCACCCACCCCAGCCATGTAATGGCCATTCACCCACTAGAAAGGTGGGTACAGAAAGATTTTGGACTTGGGATCAACAGGCAAACTACAGCAGGGCGTGCATCCAAAACTTTTTGCTCAGCATACAACTTAAGTAAGTATAAGGAATGGATACAACCCCAGTGCACACTTTCTTGATTTTTTTTTTTTGCATTCTATGAAATTTTTTTTTAATTTTATTGGGGGCTCTTACAGCTACTACAACATTCAGTACATCATTTGTATCAAGCACATTTGCACACATATTTCCACATACATTTCCCAATATTTTCCACCTGAGCCCTTGATACAAGCCCCTTTCACTTTCTTGATTTTAAACCACACAATATCCCCTTGTTCTATTCCAAAGATGGCCTTTTGGTCCAAGTGCAGTGAGCACCGTTTAATGTTCTAGAACTCACATTGTTCTCAACATTATACATAGTTTGCTATGATCCATGGAGTTGAATGCCTTTGCACAAACAAATATAAGTAATTGTCTTTCTGGTATTCTCTGCTTTCAGCCAAGATTCTTTTGACATCAGCAATGATAGCCTTCATTTTTTTTTTGGGTGGGCATCACTGCCCTCTGGTGGTCATGGGTGCCACCCAGTTCTGCTCCTGAGAGCCGCCGCTGGATTTGAACCGCCAAGCCCGCAAGCTGCAATCCTGCACTCAACCACTTATGTCACCAGGGCTCAGCCCCCCTCATTTTTTTTTTAAACTTTAAAAAAATAACCACTTTATTGGCGGCTCATACAGTTCTTATAATAATACATACATGTATCCATTGTGTCAAGCACATGTGTGCATTTGTTGCCATCATCATTTCCCAAACATTTCTTTCTACTTGAAGCTCTAGCCCTCTTTCTATGCCCTCTTCTGAATCTGGCTTGAATTCTGCTAAGTCTGTTGATGTACTGAGAATTAGCTGAGAGGTAAGATTATGTGAAGAAGAATGTGAGATCAGCATTGTAGGAATACTCATTCACCTGTGTATGCAGATAACATAACCGCGCTTGCTGAGAGGAAGAGGGTTTGAAGGGCTTACTAATGAAGAGGCAAGAGCATAGCCTCAGTATGAACCACACCTCACCATAAAGAAAATGAAGTCCTCATAACCGGGCCAGCAAGCCACGTCATGATAACAAGACAAAGGAATGATGTTGTTAAGGACTGCATTTTACTCGTATGCTGAGAAAACTGGATGTGAAGAAGGAAGACTGAAGACAAATTTATGCCTTGGATTTAAGAAGATTTGAATACATTATGAACTGCCAGAAGTACAGACAGAATGCGCCATAGACGTGAGGGTGAGGAGACTTGTCCTGCAACTTATTATCATGAGAAAGACATCCTTCCTGGTAAAATAACAGCAACCAAAACAGACACACAAACAAAAGCAAGCTGACTGCAATAGCGTCCGTTCTGACTCATAAATGGCCACTGTCATGCTGTCCGGGAGCAGGCAGCTTCATCCTTCTCCCAAAGAGTAGACAAGGGGTTTCCACCCAGGGTTCTCTGGTGAAACAGAGTTGAGATGGATGAACACAAGGACCGCAAAGGGCACAGGCCTGGGCAGAGCTCTTCTGTGGTCCCTGGGTCACTGTGAGTCGGAACAAGCTAGATGACATTTCCCCACCACACACCTGACCGAAACTTCGGGAGGACAGGTGTTCTGTCATTTCGTCTTTGTGTTGGTGTGGTCTCAATCGGTACTAGTTACTTTGGGATTTCTATCCAAAACCACACGTTGTCCTTGTTTGCATGTCAACTCACCTGGCAAAATCAAAAGCTGACAGTATCGTATTGAAATGGCTGACATGGGAATTCTTACAGTCCGGTGCTGGCATCTCTGGTGGCGTTGTGGTTGTGCGTTGATTTGCTAACTGCAGAGTCAGCAGTTCAAAATCACAGCAGCACCATGGCAGCAAGATGGTTCTTCTACTCTGATCCTTAGCTACCGTCTCAGAAAGTCACGGGGGCACGTGGAGGGGTGGGAGGGCGCCAAGTGGCAGGTCTGGTTTGTCCCAAAGGGTGGTTGTGAGGCACTCTAAATCAACTCAACAGTGGTACGTATACAAATGCTGCTTCCTTTACTTATGGTTGTCACTTTAGGATAGATAACCTTCTAGAATCAAAAACATGAGGACATGGTATTTTAAATATTGATAGATGATGCCAGTTGGTTCTCCCGCCGTGCCAAGCTCCAATGTAAATTCACTGCCATCAAGTCTATTCCAACTCATAGTGATGAAAGAGAGGGAGAGAGAGAACGAGAAAGTCCCACCTGTCCCCTGAAGAGTGGCGGGTTGTCTCAGACTGCCGATCTTGCAGTTAGCAGCACAGGACACTACCAGGGCTCCTCAATATCCCTATTCAAGTATTTATTGTCACATTTTAAGATTTAAACATCATAACGAGGCCTAAATTGACGACAGACTATCTGTGTGGAAAGAAGCTGATGAAAAAAAGGAGATTCCCCCCAGAATGCACTTGAGGACAGCACTGAAGCTACAGCTCAGGGAGAGGGACATGTCTGATCAGAGCACACAGGGGCAAATGAAGGGGGAGAAGAGAGAGTGGAGCACCTCCTGGCCCACCAAGCCCTGAGGACCATCTTCACAGAGCAGAGAGGACCATAGGACTGGCCCCACCAGGAGAACACCACGTCCCTCGCTGAACCAAAGCGCCACAGGGGACAACACAGGACACACAGTGAAGGAATTGTGCCTAATCTGATCCCTTAGCACCGAGGCGAAAGACTAACCGCATGCAACGGAGCAGGAAGGGGAGCAAAGCGACGAAGTCCCTGGGGAATACCAAAAATAGACTTGGGTACCAGGGCGTGGTACCCCAACACACTCGACCAGAAGACACTCCCAAAGGTCAGCAAACAGATCTGGAACTATTTACAGGCTTTTCCTTTTATGTCGGTTTTGTTGTTGTTGTTGCTATTTGGTGTGGGGTTTTTCTTTTTGTCTTCCTTTATTATTTTGTCTGGCTTGGTCTTGTTTTTGCCCTTATTATTGTCTCTGCATGTTTATCTAGATAAGATAGATGGGATAAACAATGGGGCTGACAGTTCCAGGGGTCTTTGCTATTTTGTAGCCTCCATTGATATTTTTGAACTGTGATAACTAGCCTTTTATTTATAAGGATACTGATGGTAATATTAATTTGACTCACTCAATCCACTGCCATTGAGTTGATCCTGGTCCACAGCCACCCTGGAGGACAGGATAGAATTGCTCTTGGGGGTTTTCTGAGACTCTTTGGGGGAGTAGCAAGCCTTGTCTTTCTTGGGTGAAGTCACTGGTGGTTTGGAGAGCTGTTGACGTTTTAGGTAGCAGCCCACTGTGTAACTTCTAGGCCTCCTCCTTTAAGTAACTGGAAACTGTGCAGTAGTCTGCACATTGTTTCCGTGTCCTCTAATGTGAGGGCACAGTTGTTTGTTCCTTAGGCAAACTGGGCAGGGCCACCACCTTCCATGATCACGGTGTGGAGGAGAATATTGATGGCTGCGCCATGGGAGCAGACGAAGCCATGGCTGGCCTGTCTCTGCCTGAGATAAGCGGACACTCACTCGCCTCCTGTTCCCTGCCGAAAACTGAAGAAGGCAGCAGTCTGCAGTTACCAGTTACTTCATTTCTCCAGCCTCATCCTCCCCTCCCATCCATGAGTAACTTGGCTGATGTGCTCATGTTTTTTTATAAATCTTCAAAGAACTGTGAATTGTCCTGTTTGGTAATCCGGGTTGCTGGTTATGTGCAGGAAAGGTATTTCAGCCTGCCTCTAATGTTAAGGCTCCTGGAATGTCTCTTCTGCCAGGTCCCCTGTGCCTCAACTCGGCTCTCCTTTTTCTTTTCTATAGGTTTCTCACTGCAGCAGGTGCCCCTCTGGAACCTGTTAGAATGTTAATTTAAGAGCCCCTTTCTAGATCAGCTTATGCTTTGAGTCCTTTTTCTATGTGGTGGGCTGTGTGGGACTCTGTGTGGATGTTCGACATGGTTTTCCAAGTGTCTGGCTTAGCTGCCTCTTCATATTGAAGATGGACCAAAGTTCTCACAGGACACTTTGCTTCCGTAGACAAAGCTTGCCAACCAGTGGCTTTCACGCTGAGGGAATCTTCCAAAAAGGAGCTGCAGTTGTTAGTCTGTAAGGCTTTGCTTCCTTGGGTTGGTCAGTTACCTCAAGTGTGGAATCATCCAGTCAGAGGCACTGGCAGGAAGAAGGAAAGAGTAGTTTTCTAATGGACACTGTCCCTTCCAGTGTCAGACTTTGTCTTAATCACCTGAACTTCAGCAGGCCCTCCTTGCCTTGGTTGGTGCCCATTTCCCCTAAGCCCCTAATTGTTTTCTGCCAATATTTTTAGAGAGTAGATGTCTGTTGGGGGATTGGGGCGGGTAAGTGGTAGATGTTGGGTGGTAAGTGATAGGGGAGCATCTCTATTTTACTTGGTCCATCTTCATTCTGAAGGTGCAGCTAAGCCAGACACTTGAAAAACCATGCCTAAGATCCACACAGAGCCCCAAACAACCCACCACATAAGAAAAGGACTTAAAGCATTAGATAATACAGAGAGGGGCTCTTATCTCAACATTTGAACAGGTTCAAGAGGGCCACCATCTGCAGGTGTGGTGTCTCTCATAGTTTCAGTGTGCTTTACAAAGATTTTTTAAAATCATTTTATTGGGGTTTTGTACAACTCTTATCACAACCTATCCGTCCATCTATGTGTCAAGGTACATCTGTACATTTGTTGCCATCATCATTCTCAAAATATTGTCTTTCTACTTGAGTCCTTGGTAGACTGAATTTATCCCCTCCTCCCTGTCCCATCTCAATTTATCCCCTCCTCCCTGTCCCATCTCCTGCAAGAACTGTTGATAAATTGTAATTATTTTGTTATGTCTTACCCTGTCCAATATCTCCCTTTATCTACTTTTCTGTTGTTCATCCCCCAGGGATAAGGTTATATGTAGGTCCTTATAATTGGTTCCCCCTTTCTACCCCATGTTCCCTTTACCCTTCCAGTATTGCTACTCTCATGACTGGTCCTGAGGGGTACATCTATGGTGGATTCCCTCTGTTTCAAGCTCTAACCTGTACCAGTGTACATCCTCTGGTCTAGCCAGATTTGTAAGGCAGAAATGGGATCATGATAGTGATGGGAAGGAATCATTTAAGAACTAGAGGAAAATTGTATGTTTCATCATTGCTACACTGCACCTTGATTGGCTCATCACCTCCCTGCAACCCTTCTCTAAGGAAATGTCCTGTTGCCTACAGATGGGCTTTGGGTTCCCAATTTACACTCATCTCATTCACATTGATAGGATTTTTTGTTCTTTGATGCCTGATATCTGATCTCATCAACACCTCATGATCACATAGGCTGGTGCTTCTTCCATTTGGGCTTTGTTGTTTCTCAGCTAGATGGCTGCTTCTTTATCTTCAAGCCTTTAAGACACCAGACGTCTCTTCTGCAGGGTCCCATGTCCCAATTCCAGCTCTCCATTTTCTTTTCCATAGATTTCTCACTGCAGATTGCCCTTCTTGAACCTATTAAAATGCTAAGATAAGAACCCCCTCTCTATATCTTTTGATAGCAGGGAACCATCAACTTTCTTCATCACATTTGTTTATGCACCCCCTTTGTTTTCAGTGACCTTGCTGGAAAGGTGAGCATCATGGAATACCAGTTTAGTAAACAAAGTGTTCTTGCATTGAAGGATTATTTGAGTCAAGACCCAATGTCCATCTGCTACTTTATTACTAAACTTACAAATATATGCACATAGATCTATTTTCCCATTGTCATATATAAATATGTTTACATATGTACATGCCTGTATTTTTATCTCTATAAATGCCCTTTGCCTCCTAGTTCTTTCCTCAATTTCCTCTTATTTTCATTTTGTCCCACTATCATACTCAGCCTTCATTTGGGTTATAGTAATTCTTCTCAGTTACATTGCCCTTGATCAAGCCCTACCAGGCCTCCTACATCCTCCTCACCACTGATTTTGGATCACTTGTTGGTCCCTTGTCCCTGGGTTTGTTAACACACACTTCCTTTCCTCGCCTCCCCCACTCTCATGCCCCCCTGGAACTATCAGTCCCATTGTTTTAGCCTCCAGATTATTTATCCAGCTTATCTTATCTAGACAGACTTGCAGAGATAATAATATGAATAAAAGCAAGAGAAAGCAAAAGAAAACATTAAAAATCCGACAAAAAAGAAAATCCTGTAAGTAGTTGAAGGTCTGTCTGTTGACCTCTAGGAGTGTTTTCTAGTTAAGTCTGATGGGGTGCCATATCCTGGTTCCACATTCTATTTTGGGAGACTTCCTTGCTTTGCTCCCCTTGCTATTCTGTTGCATGCCTTTGGACATTTGCCTCAGTGTGGTGGGGCCAGATCAGATGCTATTCCCACACTGCTTCCAGTGGTGTACCTGTAGACCGATGGGTCATTGAGGTGTGTCGTGTCTCATAGAGGGGCTGGTCATATGGTCCTCTCTATACATTGGCTTCTCTGAGCAGGGATATTGTCCTCAAGGCTGAGTGGACCAGGATGTGCTCCACTCTCTCTTCCTCCCCCTTCATTTCCTCCTGTCTGCCTTCATTCCTCCCCCTTCATTTCCTCCTGTATGTCTGATCAGACATACCCCTCTCCCTGAGCTGTAGCTTCAGTACTGTCCTCTGAAGTGAATTCTTCAATGGGAAGAGGGGCTGTCCAGGTCTGGGACTGGCCCCTCAGACCTCTCTACTGGTTCCTTGCTTTATATCAGTATGTTGCATTCACATCTTGGAGCACCAGGTTGAAGTCTGGCCCCTCTTTCCCTGTGGAGATATAAACAATATCCTACCCTTGGGTGGCTTAGTGCCCTGTTTCCTCACTATCCATCCCTTTTTTTCCTCCCCCCAACCACCTCTGCTTTAGTTGACTATCATATGTATCCCTGGATTTGTTCTGGCCCCTGCCATACTACCTGGACCTCACCCCAGAAGTGTTTGTATACAGTAGCTTTTTTCTATGCCCCTTTTGCATTTTTTTAAAGCTTACCTTAGCAGACTCATGTTGTACTTGTCCTTTCGTGCTGGGCTTACTTTGCTTAACATAATTTCATCCAGTTCTTGCCACACAGAGCTGTGCTTCACGGATTCATCGCTGCTTTTTAGTGATGCATAGTGCTCCATTGTGTGTATGTACCACAGTTTTTTAATCATTCATCTGTTGATCGAAATTTAGGTTGTTTCCAACTTTTTGCAATGAACTGTGGCATGATGAACATCGAAGCACAGATGTCTGGCCGTTGTTTGTTTCTTGCCTCTTCTGTGTATATGCTCAGTAGGGGGATTGCTGGGTCCTATGGTAGCTAAATTTATATCTGCTTTAGAAATTGCCAAATCAGTTTCCATAGAGACTGTACATACCTACAGGACCACCAGCATTGGATAAGAGTTCCTATCTCACCACAGCTCCTCCAACACTTGTTGCTTTCTGATTTTTTTAATTGGGGTATCTTTGAGGGTGTTAGGTGGTATCTCATTCTTGTTTTGATTTGTGTTTCTTTTATGACTAATGATTGGCAGCATTTTTTCATGTATTTATTGGCCATTCAGATTTCTGCCTCTGTGAAACTTTTGTTCAGGTCTTTTGCCCACCTCCTCAGTGGGCAATTAGTTTTTTTCTTTTTGCAAATTAGCAGAGTATTGTAGATTTTAGTAATAAGGCCTTTGTCTGATGTGTTATTGTTAAAGATGTTTTTCCAGTCCATGGGCTCTTTTATTATTCTTGGTGAATTCTTTCAATATAAACAGGTGTTTTATCTTCAGTATATCCCTCTTGCCAATTGGTGACTCATCTGCATGTGTCCTTCCCTATTTATGATAGCCTATGTATTCTCTGCACCAATGTTCTCAGGTTTGGCCCAATTCCCTTACTGATGGCCCTAATAGATTGGAGTTTTACCTCGAGGCAAGGTCTATCTATGCTCTACCCCGAGTTTATTCTTGTGCATGGAATGAGAAAAGGATCTTGCTTCATTTTTCTGCAAGCAGAGACCCATTTTTTTCCAGCACCACTTGTCAAAGAGAGCACCTATCTGTCTTACAAAGACTTTTAGGTGGTGCTCCTATTTTCAGACTCCTCCCCCTTTTTGTGGTACTTGGGCCCTGACTTCTGAAGCAAGCAGAATATGAGTACAAAAGTGTGATTGTGGGGCTGAGCCCCGGTGGCTTAAGTGGTTGAGTGTGGAACTGCAGCCCGCAGGCTTGGCGGTTCAAATCCAGCGGCAGCTGGGTAGCGCCCAGGACCACCAGAGGCAATGATGCCCACAAAAAAAAAAAAAGTGATTGTGCTGGCAGCGTTGATTTCACAGCCCTTTGTCTTTTACAAGGTACAATACTGGTCTATTCAAGAACCATGCTTTGGCCTCCAATGTCCATGCTGCAGTGCTCAGCTTTATGCCAGCTGACTGGGATGAAGTCGCTTCTGTAGCTATAAGCACCATCGTTCTCACTTCAGTTCATTGGATGCCATTTCCATGGGATGGCAAGTCAGAGGGTGGAGATTTCAGGCTCTATTCGTGGCTGTTGTTTTGTTAAGCCACAGTTCCTACATCATTTCGCACAAAATCGGTGCAAATATTTAGTGCTAACCAGGATGACTGGTGAGGCAGTGGTCATGCTTTGGGTTGCTCTTTGCAAGGTGAGCGACTTGAAACTCCCAGCTGCTCCTTGGGAGAAACATGAGGTCTCTCCTCCCAGAAAGAGTGAGAGTCTCAGAAACCCACAGCTCTCCCTTGTTCTAGGGGGTGTCTATGAGTGGCAGAGTTTGTTGATCAATTTTTTAAACGCGCTCTTGGTGACACTGTTATTAAGAACTTGGCTGTTGGCTGAGCCCCGGTGGCATAGTGATTGTGTGCCGGACTGCGGCCCACAGGGTTGGCAGTTCAAATCCAGCAGCAGCTCTCCAGGAGCAAGGCTGAGCTTCCTACTCCCACCAGGGCAGTGAAGTCCCTTCTCCCCCAAAAGACCTTGGCTGTCAATGGAAAGGCCGTTGGTTTGAATCACCAGTCCCTTTGCGGGGAGAAAGGTGTGGCAGCCGGCCTCCGTAAAGAGAGACCCTAGAGGCAAGCTACTTCTACTCTGCGCTATAGGGTCAGTGCGAGACTGGATGGACTTAGCGGAACGTCACCTTTTTAATTCGGTGATTGTGATCAACGTAAAAGCTCCACCACCGCACAATCGAGTACGTAGCGCTTGGTCACAAAGAGCTTGTTCACAGTAGAACAGCATTTTTCATGAAACACTGTCGGCGTGGAGGAGATCCAGAAAAAAGAGAGCTGCTCTTTGCTTGCCTTCCTTTTGGCTAAGTGTTCATTGATGCATTCTGAGAGTTTAAACTATCCGTTAAACCTTAAGACCCAGTGATGCCAACACAAACAAACGAAGAAACTTTAAGACCTTGCCTGGCTAAGTAAAAAGAAAACCAGGTTGAACAGTATGACTAGTTTGATCTCTGGTAATTTGTGTGAATGCATTTAGTTATATATATACAAATATACAAATGTGTAGAAGGACATACACAATGACATTGTTTAGCTTTGGGGAAAGAAATGGATTGGCATATTTGCGTGTCAAAGGGAAAGTTTGCCCTTTTTGAACACACACTTCTTTATATTATTTGGTTTCTGTAGTTTGATAATTTAAAAAAATTAAATAAAGAAAAAAGATTTACAGCTATTGAAAACAAAAATGACCTTATTGCACATTAATATAATGACAGCTCATGACAGACTTTGAGAACACCTTGAAGATTCCTGGTGGTACTTAACGAAAAGTCCTGAATATAGAGTGGATGTGCATGTCATACTATCTTCTGTCGATGAAGAAAACACTCAATGTTATAAACTCGTCTTTGACTCTGATTCCACTAACCGTACCTATAATAACTCTGGCCAACACATCTTTTGGTGCCAAATGCTAGACTTGTGACCTGCTGATTCCAAAATATGACACCAATTTTCCCTTAACAGTTCTAATTTTTGAGAAATAGTAGCACGTCATATTCCACTCATCAGACTCTGCTTGCTCGCCCCAAATCAGAATTTTTTTTGGGGGGTGGGGCATCACTGCTCTCCGGTGGTGGAGTAGGAGGCCCAGCCCCACTGCTGGAATTGAACCTCCGTCTCAGTGGGCCGCAGTCCCGCGCACAACCACTACGCCACCGGGGCTCAGCCCCCCAAATCGGAATATTCTAATGTAGTCTTAGCTAGGCTGAGATAGAAGAAGCACATGTTTGTTTGTGTTTTACTAAATATTTAGGTCAAATTATACTTCACATGGTGTCCTTTGATCCAAAGGTCTATTTGAACAGTGCAAATGACACGGACTTAGCATTTTCTCCAAGGGTCACTTCACCTTTCTTAGGAACCAACTAGCAGGAAGTTCCAATGTGTTATCTTAAAAAGACACCAGCTCTATGAGTTACGCTACAATGAGTTCTGCTGGCAGGGCGGCGTAGGTGTTTTATTGCCAACTACAGGATGAACTATTCAAGCTCACTAGCCATTCTGCAAGAGAATGGTCTTCTGCTCCCGTAGAAACTTACGGCCTCAAAAATCCACATGAGATGTCCCAGTATGTTCGAGGGGGCCTGTCTGAATCACAGTCAACTGACCAGTAGTGAGTTTCCTACAAAAAATAGAGTTTCGAATGCTCGGAAACTTAAAATGGGTCTGTTGGAGTTCACACTCCTATATTGAATTTAAAATGTTCTAGTCTTAGGGGGAGCCCCGGTGGCGTAGTGGTTGTGCGCGGGACTGCTGTCCACTGGGTTGGAGGTTCAATTCCAGCTTCAAGGCTGGGCCTCTTACTCCCACCACCAGAGGGCAGTGATGTCCAAAACAAAAGAAAACAAAACAAACAAACAAAAGTTCTAGTCTTGTTATAAGATGGCAAATTTCACTTTTGCACAGAAGCTCTTCAAAGAAAAGTTAGAATTTTTCTTATAAAGACGCTTGGAGTCAACCTCACTTCTGAAACAGTTAACATTAATTATCCATTGATTTCTATATATTAAAATTATTTTTAAATGTCAACTGCATAATTTGAAGAAGAAAGATAGAGGTGTTCAAGATATTTATGAAAGTTGTATCAAGTTTTCCATTTGGCATACTGTATATTGTCCTCTCACTTCGCCTATATGAACCTTTACTATTTCCCTCTTCTCAAACTGTTGGCTTTCAGTATCTAACCAGTAGTCTCTGTGTATAGACTCCCATATCCCTAAGAACAACATGCTGTCATCTAACCAATTCTAACTCATAGGACAGAGAAAAATGACCCCTTTGGGTTTCCAGACCTTTAAATCCTTGGAAGGCCTCAGAGTGACTGGTGGGTTTGAATCACTAACCTTATGATAGCAGTATGTTACCAACTAGCCACCATGGGTCCATCTATAGATTCCCTTGGAAGTTCTTTAGTACCTAATTCTTAAAAAATATTTCTTGTCTCTTCAGTCATATCCTATAATGTGTTGGTCATATTTTTCACATAATCAAGATAAATCAATAAATTTGTATGACCTAGTAGTTGAAAATATAAAGGAACATTATGCCTAAAAAATTAGAACTGATGCATTCTATACAATTTGATTTTCTGAATGGGAGTCCCAAATAAACCAGGGACAGGCCAAAAACCGAAGACACTAAGGAAACATTTGTGTGTGTGTCTTATGAATCCAAATTAGGTGGGGCCAAAGTTTACATATTTCATATCACACACACACACACACACATATATATATATATATATATATATATATATACACAAAAAGGTTTGCTAAGCAAGCTAACATAATAACTAAGATAACTTGTGGCATGAGGTTTGTGGGAAGGGTAGAGTTGATGACTTTTAACCTTTGCTTTATTATCTGCCACCTTTTATCTCACAGTGCTATGACTGTACATATGCCAGACTGGGAGCTACTTGATCATCTTTGCAACACCAATACCTCACTCCATGCTGGGCCCCTAAGAGGCTCTCCATATTTAGAGACCTGATTATGCTGGATTGAAGTATATTACAGAGCACTGTACTAATGACAGAAATCAGAGCACCTGGGTCTGTTCTGTGCTCTTGTGTACATTAGTGTAGTTGGATAGGCCAACTCAACTTGGTGGCTGTGTCAGTCTGGGTAGACTATAGGAAGAAATTTCAGAGACACGCATATTGGTACAAGGTAAAGGTTTATATACAAAAGGAATGGGACATGGAGAAAACATCCTAGCCCAGTCCAGCTCAAAGTTACAAGTCTGATATTAACCCATATGCCTGAAATCAGTCCATAAAGTCTCCTTCTGACTCAGGAAGTCACAGGTCAGTGGCTAGAGTCCCGGCACCGACAGGGGTCTCCCCATGGCTCCTTGCTTCCAGGGCTCAGGGTCCATCAACAGCATGCTGCTCCAGCTTCAGAGGTCTGGCTTCATCAGGACAAAGCTGTGTGGTCTCTCCGCCAGCTCCTCCAGCTTCTCCGACGCTTGTCTGTGATTAATCGTCTCTGAAACTAACTCCCAACAACTGGGGAAGATAGCTTCTCATCTTCACGAGGGAAATACCGTGAGATTTCCCCAGAGTCTCAGGTGAAAGCCATGCCCACACAGAGGCCTCATCGGCTTCTCGATGGCTATCTCCAGATTAACAGGCCGGACTCCACCCCTACATTTCAATCATAAAATTAACATAAGCACATGACTGCCACAGTGGCTTTCAGTTTCCTATCAGAAAAATGAGAAGGTTTGACTAGATAACCTTCAGATTTTCTTTCAGCTCTTGAGCTTCATACTTAAGAGGGAAATTGAATGAGCAAATGATAGTATTTGCAAATAATAAAACTGTATACACACTTTCTAAATTGGTCAATAAATCATTTTTCTCAAAGTTCCATTTTGTCTGCATTATTTTATTCTCCAAACCAGACAGCTCTTGTGTTACCTGTATAAAAATACCCACATAAAGATGCCGCTCTACAGAAACATGAGATTGCAGTGTGAAGTCTTGGTGACCTAGTGGTTACACATTGGGCTGCAATCCACATGGTCAGCAGTTCAAAACCACCAGCGGCTCCAAGGGAGAAAGACGGGACTTTCTGTTCCCATCAAATGTTGCTGTCTCAGAAACCCTTAGAGGGCCTCGCTATGAGTCAGCATTAGTGGTCACTCAGATGCGTAGCTGCAACTGAAAAGCACGACTTTAAAGTAAAATGGGGCTGTTGACAATATTATGAAAGATGATATTTACAGACGAGTATTGAATATCCCTAATGTTGGCCAAGGAATTTAAGTTTAGAATACTTTAAACTTATGACCACATACATAGGTAACTTGCTGTAGGAATTTACACGGGTGATACACATCTACAAATGCCGTTACTACCAATCATTTTTTCTCTTTCCTTTGTGAGAGGATAGTGACAAAACACTGGAAGTTCCAAGACAACTTTTTTAACCCAAAAGGCCATAATTGACCCATGCAATGCTATTAGAAAGACATTAAAAGTTGAAACAGGTTTAGTGTTGTCCTCTGTAGAGTATCAGTCTACAGGTTGGGGAAAGGCCAGCCTGCCAAGCCCATAAGGAAGCAAACCAAGAAGGAATGAGGGACAAAACTTCATACTGGCACACCAAGCCCTGAGGATGACATCCCTGAACAGGGCTGCTAAGGCACAGGGAGTAGGGCTCGAGACATGATCTCCCCTCGCTGAAATATAGGACAATACTGGGGACACACAGCAGGGAGTCAGTCTGGTCTGACAACCTGACAGTGGGGAAAGCCAAGAAGAGAACATAACAGATCAGCAATAGGAGCAAAGCCACACCAAAAACTTCCCTAAATAGACATCAGGCTAGGAGGGACAGTTCCTGAAACCCCCCAAGATTGATGAGAAGATAGTTATAAAAGTCAGTGGACAAACCTGGAATTACGTATATCTTTATATTTTGTTGTTGTTTTCTCTTTTTATTCAGTCTTTTGTTTTCTCTTTGTTTTGTCTCCATTATTGTGGATTTAATTCCCTATATAAAATAAGCATTGGAAGCAAGCCTGAGGAGAAAGCAATGGATCCACAGTTCTGGAGGGACTTGGGGGGAGGAAGAGGCAGTTGAAGGGAGCAGTAAGCAAACAATGCCATAAACAGGGGAACAACTAGGGAACTAAAAGCAACAGCAAGGAGGATGTAGGGATTCCAGTGGTGTTGGAGCAGCGGCCATCTAGCTGAGAGGAATTACTAAGAAGCAGAAGAAGGATCAGCATGATGGTTGGGTAGGAGGAGGGTAAAAGGAAACAGAGGAATGATCTAGGAAGCAAAGCTATGAATAAAGGTATAAACATAGATAAGCACATATGTAAATGTATTAATTCATAAAAATTAATGAATTTTATTGTACATGTATTCATATGGCAATGCATTGAGAAAAATAGATGGACTTTAGGCCTCTGCTCAAACGGCCTTGTTTTCTGTGATTCTTACCCTTCCAGCACAATCGAAGAAGATAAAAAAGGGTGCATAAGCAAATGTGGTGAAGAAAGAGGATGGTGCCTGGCTATCAAAAGAAATAGCATCTGGGGTCTACATGGCTTGAAGTTAAATAAGCAGCAATCAAGCTGAGAAGAAACAAGCCCATGTGAAAAAAGCACAACAGCTTGTGTGATCTTGAGGTGTCAACGAGATCTGCAAACAGGCACCAGAAGACCCAAAATAACAGCAACAAAAAAACTGCCAATGAACCAGAGCAGGATCAGAGCAGAGACCCAGAATCCATCTGTAGACAATAGGACTTACCCTCACAGAAGAGTCGCAATGAAGGGATCAGTCAACTAGGTTGCAGTTCATAGAACCCATGAAACACAATATTTCTCTGGTTCTTTGAGGCTTTCTCACCCTCGACTTTCATGACCCTAGTCAATGCCTTTCAGTTATGGCTAGAACAGAGGATGAACACTGGTGAAAATAAGAGCTCACAATACACAGAATCCAGGTCAGAAAAACCCCTCAGGAACAGCAATGAGAGCAGTGATACCAGGAGGGTAGGGGGAAGACGAGGGGAAGGTGAGGGAATGTATCACAATCATTGGCACATAACCCTTCACGCAGGGGAGGGGGGAGATGAATAACGGAAACGTGGGTGAAGGGAGACAGATTGGTGTAAGATATGAAAATAATAATAATATATAATTTATTAAGGGGTCACAAGGACGGGAGAGTGGAGGGAGGGAAAAAAGAGCAGCTGATCTCAAGGGCTCAAACAGAAAGGAAATGTTTAGAATTTATATGGAAACAAATGTACAAATATGCCTGATAAAATTGCTGTAAGAATGTTATAAGAGCTGGAAGAGCCCTCAATAAAATGATATATTTTTTAAAAAGCAGAGATATATAAACCTTGGTTAGAAATAGATTGCTCCCTCTCCTGCCCTCTCTGCCGCGCTGTGCACGGACCTGGCTGTCGAAGTCAAGGCCGTCCAGGAGCCACAGAAGTCCTTGAGCAGCACAAGCCGTTAGATACTCAGTTGCTGACCCAAAGGTAGGGGCACCTCTGTGATGTGTTCCTCCATGGTCCCAGCCAGGACACCCCTCCTGAGCTGTTCTGCACATGCACGAGGGCTCCGGGAATCAGAATCCACTGGACAGCAACTGATTATTAGCAACCACATCGTGTTTTTTCCCAAATTATTTTTATGTTGACCTTTCTGTACTCTTCTGTCAGAAGTAATAAATGCAATAATCTTTTCCTACAAAAAAAAAGAAAAGAAAAAGTGAATAAGACTATTGTTACAAAAAACAAAAAGAAAAAGAAGAAGTGACAGAAGTTGAGGCAGAACTAATTTACATAGCAAAGGAAGCTATGATTTCTCAGGAAGGCCCCGGACTGGACAGAATCCCCTCAGTGGAGGAAGCCAAGGGTTTGCAGTTGGAGCAATACCCAGCAAGTCGAAGTCCAAGGAGAAGCCCGGTGCACAGTGACTGCAGATTGGTCTCCACTGACTTCTGTGTGTCAAAGACCTGTGATTTATTATGTGGGGGTTGGGGCTACTGAAGGCAGGCTCGGTTATCACAAAAAGCTGACATGAAGGCTAAACCCAGTTCTATCATTTCTTCAAAAGCCAACAGCATACAGGAGAAGGGGAGGAAGAGGAGAGAATGACAGCAATAACACTGACAACAATGGAGGAGGAACAGTGGAGGAACAGTGAAACCGAAGTGCACATGCAGGCATCGATGATATCCAAGTTCATTTCAAACGTAAGAAAACTGATCACCATCTCTAAGATTCTCTAAGGTGTTTAAGTGACCACCGAAAGATTCCTAATCCAACTGGATCACTCTTGAAGTAGAATTTTCATTGGAAGCCTTGAGATATGGGATCTGGCCTTGCTACTCCAGGCTCTTGGTAGAAGTGCTGATAGCTTGCCAGGAGGGTGGGGTCAGGTTGT
>PVJH01036337.1:0-18872 GCA_004026705.1 Nesogale talazaci | reverse complement strand
GTCTCTGACCGCAGTGCGCATGTGTGGAATGTGCACTGCATTCCATTTCCCAACTCCCCTTCCCCACCTCTCCTCCTCCTCCTCCTGTCAGTCTCTGGTGTGATTGGACTAGTGAGCTTGCCTATACAGAGCCTGCTGCTCCCTGAGGACCAAGGTAAGAACAAGTTAGAATTTTTTTTTTGCAGTTAGGAGGTCTATTTTTAAAAAATTTTGCAATTAGTAGGACCTTTTTTTTTTTTTACGGTTAAGGGGGGGCCTTGTCTTCTGACGTTAGAAGATCTTTTTTTTTTTTGCATTTAGGGGTGCCATTTTGGGGGTGGTTAGGAGAGAATTTTTTAAGTTAGGAGAACCCTTTTTTTAAGTTGGTTAGTTGATTGGGGTGGTTTCTAGGGCGGTTGCATCACAGTGACAATGTTAATAGTCAGTGCTCAGTGGTAATGATAATTGGAAGTGCTCGGTGTTAATGGAAATGATCAGTGCTCAGTGTTATTGCATAGGGGCCCCAAACTGGTAATCTGCCTAGGGCCCCAGGGAAATGTAAACTGGCTCTGCAGATAGCCGAAGAATAGGAAACCCAATTTAATTGGCAGTAAGTGCATTTATATTCTGATTGCCATTCAGTTGTGTATGATGTTATATGTTGTGTGCCGTGTAAATCCCTGTTGACACTATTGCGACACATATGCTTGTATGGCTGAACTCGCATTAGATTTGGAAGAAAAAAAGGCATGTGCCTTCTTTTATCCTGCAGTGGAATTTGATTGCATAGGTCTTCTCACCCATGCAATCAGATTCCTGTGTTAGTTCACAGATCACAGTGCAGGTCGCACAGGGTAGTGTGAACTGGAAAGGGAGTGGATGAACAGGCTCTGTAATCTTGCAGGTTCTCCCACCACACCAGTGTGAGCCCGAAGTAAACACAGAGCCTGTGGTCACTGGTGAGGCTGAAATGATGTGGACTGGCAAGGCTGCATTGATGTACACTGTTCAGACTGCCTTGATCGGCAATGCAGTCTATATGTCTCTCTGTGGGCAAAGTTATTGCTGGTATATTGTTTTTGCAGCTATATATATATATATATGTATGTGTGTGTGTTGGTATTTTACTAATAGCAATTTGGAATCCTTAGGAAACAACAATATCAAGAAAGAGAAAAATTAACTTTGATATTCAAAGAACAGTGGACTTATGATTATTTTTTCATGCAGTAAAAGGAAAGAGCTGTGTGTTTGATATGTCAGAATATAGTGTCTGTGTTCAAAGAACACAATTAGTTTCGACAATATCAAACTCAACATAAAGATAAATATGATTGTTTTGTCAGAGAAGTGAGAAAAGATAAAATATTAAAACTGAAAAATACATTGATAACTCAGCAAAATACCCTAGTAGCAGAAGCATCTAAATATTTCATCACTGTGAACAAGTTTTCAAGTTGCCAAGCTAATTGTGTGCACTGACAGATGAATCGTGTAGGGAGAATTTATTAAAGGATACCTTCTTTCTGTTGTCAAAGAGATGTGTCTAGAGCAGGTCAATTTATTTAGTACTGTGAGTCTTTTAGGACCTACAATTGCACAAAGGATTGAAGAAATGGGAGACAATTTGTATCCGCATTTGCAAAGCTCTGCAAAAAAAAAAAACTCTCCCATTTTTCCTTGGCACTCAACGAAAGTAATGATGTTCGTGATTCTGCACAACTTCTAATTTTATTGGCGGGACCAATAACTATTTCAAAGTCAAAGAAGAACTTGCACTGCAAAGCATCAAAGGGATATCTATAGGAGAGGATATCTAGAAACAGGTTTGCCTAACTGTGAATGGTTTGGAGCTGGACTAGGCTAAACTACCCAGCGTGACAACTGATGGTGCTCCTAGCATGGCAGGGTCTAAGAAAGGAGTAATTGCTTGCATTAAACAAGAGATAGAAAATGTAACCATACTCATCCAATATCCATATACTTTCTCATCCATTGACAAGCACTGTGTAGTAAACCACCGAAGTGGGACTCTGTTATGAAATTTATGGTATCTTGTGCTCATTAGAGCTAATACACTAAACCACGACAATTTCAGGAATTTGTGTCTGAGATAAATGTTGCCTATGAAGATGTTCTGTACCTCACAGAAGTCCATTGGCTGAGTGGAGGAAGAGTTTGGAAACATTTCTATGACTTCCAACGATTATAGCTTTTCTGCTTTCAAAAAACAAAGACGTACCAGAGCCCAAAGATGCAGAATGGAAATGGCACCTTGCCTTTCTGACAGATGTAGCAGAACTACTCAATAGTTTCAATGTGCTAATTCAAGGAAAAGGGAAGCTTGTCTGTGCTATGCAACCACATGTGAAAGCATTTGAAATCAAATTAGACCTCCTCATCAAACAAGTGAAGGAGGAAAATTTCTGCCATGTCTCCACAACTCAAAATCTGTTGGTGGAAAAACCATTGGTTTCATTCCTAAACAAAACATGTGAATTCACTGGAAAAATTGCAAAAGGGACTGCAGCCCACTGGGTTGGAGGTTTGATTCCAGCTCCACGGAGCAAAAGGCTGGGCCTCCTACTCCCACCTGAGGGCAGTGATGCCCCTCCCCCGCCAAAAAAAACCAAAAAAAAAATGGTAAAAAATTGCAAAAGGAGTTCCAATTTAGATTTAAAGATTGTCATCTCCACAAACAGTATATACAGCTGTTCCGTCATTTTCTATTGACATTGGAAATGTGGATACAATTTACCAAATGGAACTGGCTGAACTGCAGAATTGTGACTCTCTGAACGACACATTCAAGTCAAGCAGCCTTCCTAATTTCTATGCATCTCTCCCCTCTGAGACAATCCTAATCTCAGGAACCAGGCACTCAAAATGGCAACCATCTTTGGCAGCACTTATGTCTATGAACAGACTTTTTCCAGAATGAAACATCTGACATCTCTAACCAGATCTAGACTACTGATGCACACTTGCATCTCTTGTTATGACTAACAGTGACAAATATGGAACTGGACATTGACCATCTCATTGGCCAAAAGCAGACCCATAGTTTGCATTGAAATACTGGTAATTTTGTTGATTTAACTTTCCTTGTTCTTCATTTTAAATATTGTATTTGTTCCTCTTTTGTTTTTTACTTCAAAATAAGATATGTGCAGTATGCATAGGAATTTATTCATAGTTTTTTTAAAAAAATATAGTCTGGCCCTGACGGACAGTGAACTGGCCCCCTGCTTAATGTTTTAGGACCCCTGTCATATACAGTAGGGTAGACCTGCCTCTAGTTTTTGAAACCATAAATCATTACAGGAGTAGAAACACTCAATTTTCTGCCACAGAATGGATGATGGATTTAAACTTTTGACGTTTTGGGTAGCAGCTCAATGTGCCAGGAGGGCTCCTTCATCAAGGACACAAGAAAGGGGAAGCAGAATGTATGCTGGGACCAGGCAGGTGTTGCAAATGATTGAGGCAGTTGTCAGAGTAAGATGGTAAGTCCTTCCCCTGCCAATGTAGGCAGCTTCCCCCTGCCCCCAGTTTCAGGTGGCTGCTGCAGGTTGTCCTGGTTGTTTCTGAGACACCTGAAATTTAGATTATCATGTGCAATTTCTCAAATTTTAAATGCTGCCATCTGTTTTCTCATGCTGCTATAATAAAATACCATAAGTGGGTTGTCTTAATGAACAGAAATGTATGATCTCATGGTTAGGAAGTCAGAGGTCCAATCGTGGGTCCAGTCCAGCTGCTGCCTTCTTTCTTGGTAGCCTCTGACATTCTTTGGTGGCTTGATTATCCCCATGTGATATTTGTCTTCCCCCATGTGCACGTGCATGTCTTTGTGTCTACATAACTCAGAAACGATTAGGGTTAGGTCTTAACCATGATGGGCCCTCAACTTGTTAATGAGTACACATCAGATGGCATTATAGATGTGATTACATTAGATTGGATTAAATCCACAGGTTTAGGGTTTGCAATGCCACCACATATCTTTTAGGTCACAATTTAATCTACAATTGACCACTGATTAAAATACATTTCACAATATTATGCAAATATGTGTAAGTATTGAAAGAAGATTGTGTTTGCTATGTCTTATTGCTTCTTCTTCAAATATTCCATGAAACAAATAGTGACTGAAAATATTTTTCCAAGACTTCAGTTTTCGCTATTGCTTCAATGATACTGACAGGCACACTACTACACAGTTTCTGGATATATATATATATATATATATATATATATATATATATAGCTTTTGACATTATTTTATTTTCTTGGTTTATTGTTTTGTTTCTTTTTCTCAACATGTATATTTCATTGTCTATTTTCTTATATTAATCAAATGTGGCATGAATTTCAGCTAACAATGGTAAATAATTATTGTGAAATATTGCCTGACTCTATTCCCAATATTTTAAAGAACTTTTTCATGTAGTTCAATTATCAAAATGAGCCCACAGTTTTCTTGAAGTATGGTTTTCTGACAATGGTGCCAGGTTCTTACTAGTCTCAAAGAAAGTGTCAGTGTTTTCTCAAAAGTATTCTTATGTTTGCATCCAATAACTTGAACATAAGCCACAAAACAGTAATATGATATTAATTCATAGTCTAATACGCCAGTCCCTATATTCCAGAATCTTGAGGTTTAATCTGTCTTACAGTTATGCTGGAAGTTTCTCATGGAATTTTATTTTGATTCATTTGATTATAGACATTGTGAGCAGCCTGAAACCCACTCAACTCTCATTAACCCCTTGTTCTGGGTGGATCCTCTGATCTCTCAGCTGACCTTCGTTTACAGGTTAAGTGATTTACATTACTATTGACAGACAGATCATCAGTCACACATGACTGTGCAATGTCCTGACTCTATAGCCCAGGATCAGGGAACTCCTTTGCCACGTGACATGCTGGGTCTATCTTAGAGAATTTCCTTCAACCAACCTGTAGGAAAATGATGATGTAAATCCATGAGGGGCAGGATTTCTCCGTGATCTTGTTGTCTAATTTAAAGCTTTAGGAAATGTCACTTGGAGGGATTACATCTAAGGCACAGCAGAATGAAACACAGCCCTCTCCTGTGCCAGCTGCACAATTGAGGATGAACTCATTGCTTCAGTCACTGTCAATTCATAAGCGCCAAAAACAACAACAAAAGAGCCAACAAAACAACAACCTCAGTAACCACTTATCCATACTCAGGACATGTACAAAGACTAGTGTGTTGGTTATGCTTACAAAAGTTATTTTCATGGTATTAGATGCAATCCCTTCAAGTGACATTTTCTGGTTTTATATTTTGATGATTAAATTAATTTTTCCATTAAAGTCATATGTCCAAGGAGGGACCTAATCTTTTGGTACAATGTGAATATTAACTTTCCTTTCCTCTAGAGCCAAATAAAGCCATATATATTAAGTAATTATTTTAAGGCTTATTGAAAAATTATCTCCAAGTAAACCATGTCCTAAAATAAATTAATGGTGGAGCTTATGATATCCACCATTTTGAATAATTCCAAAATTAACAGAAATAGATATAATTGACCTAAAAAAATCCCAGTGATCTAAAGCATTTCTCTCCCATATAGGTGCTGTGGGTTGATCTGTGTTTCCCAAGAGAGTCTGTTCAAGTTCTAAGGATTCATAGTTATGAGTGTGGCCTTATTTGAAAAAATAACAAATGTGAATAGTTAAATTAACATATGGCATGGGTCCTAATGCTATATGAATCTTTTTCTTACAAAAGTGGACAGGAGAGAGAGACATACACACAGGGAAGGTGGCCATGTGAAGACAAAAGAGAACTTGGAATTACCCTGCTTCACCAGAAGTTAGAAAAGGCAAGACGAAATTCCTCCTTTGTATACTTCAATGATAACATGACTTTGCTGACACCTTGCTTCTAGACTTTTAGAGTTCTGAAACAGAAGTCAATACATTTCTGTTCTTTTAAGTCTCCCAGGTTGTGAGAATTTGCTTCAGTGGCCCTAGAAAATGAACACACTGGGTAAATCATGTTCTTTTTATTCTAATTGTATTTCATAAGCCTTAGGTATAAATTGCATTCTTTATCTACATTTGTAGCTTCTGTCACAAATGGTAGAAGATCCTTTGCCTCCTAGACCCACAGACAGTTTTTCAGAAGTAGACCACTAGATCTTTCTTTCTAGTTTATCTTAGTCTGGAACCTCATCGAAAGCAAGTCCACATCATAACAATAGGCAAGTCTTTTCTGACAGTCCACTGGTGGCAAAACAGGAGTTACATTGGCTGTGAATTGAACCTAGGTCTACAATATGGATGGAAAGTATTCTATCACTGAACCAGTTCTGCACCCAGTTTATCTTCGTTTTTATCACATTGTATACTGACAAAAATATTCATTTTATTCTTGCTCCTGTTCAGCACACACACAACACATAACACTCCTATATTTGACTTTCTATAAACATAAAAATCTTTATCAGTTGTTTTTCTTTCAATATCTCTATCTACAGACCAGCTCCTAATTCAACGTACCCTGCACTTGTCACCATGCTGCAAGTTTTCTGTTAATTCTCCTGCCCAACTCCCAGTACTGAGTGGATGAGTGAATTAGCTACAGGTTTCTTTGCCCATTTCCAAAAAGAACTTCAGTTTCTGAAGCTTGTCTCTCTTCACACTTTTGACCATTTGGCACATTTTTGAATGAAGGATCCTCTATGTGTCTTTAATAGGCAGTTCCTCAATCCTTGCTCTTAAACTGACCACAGGGATTGATGACATCTACCACACACACAGAGTTGGAGACTTCAGGAGCACTCTCCCCAGCACTTTTTAAAATTTCAGAAAAGAAAAAAAAGACCTGAACACTGCAATCTTTGAAAACTAAATTGACATCTGTGGTGTCAATTTTAGCTATGGTGACACAGGCTATCTCAGCAGCCTGGAAATTAGAGAATTTCAGGGAGGCCTGCATCAAAGCCACCTGTAAGTCCCCCTTTTCGAGACCACCCATGAATTTGGGGAATGCCTGCAGTGAGGGTGGGGTTGGCTGCACTGTACACAGTACACAGTAGAAAAAGAAAGGTTTGGTGGCACCCACGCCTTTTGTTTTTGAGGGACAGGTGGTGAATGGGGAGTTGCAGGGGAAGGACATTTTCCTTGTTTTAACCTTTTATCATTTCTTAAAAGATTTCTTCAGATGAGTTTGTACTGTAGTTAATCTCCTGATCAATATTTCGAGAATTTGGTTCATATGTGGTTCTTCTTCTCAAGACTGATACTCTTTGGGAAGCTAAACACCAGGGTTAGTAGTTTAAAGCCATCAACTGTTCCTTGGGGGGGAATATGAGGCTTTCAACTCTCATAAAGAGTTACAGTCTGAGAAATCCACAGGGGAAGTTCTACCATGTCCTGTAGGGTTCTGCCATGTCCTGTAGTCAATATTGACTCAATGATAGTCAGTTAGTTGGTTAGGTGTCTTCTTTTCCAAATAGCACTTTGCATCAGCGCACCATAATGGCAGCTTTATTTTTGTTTGTTTTGTCTTTAAATGGCTTCATATTACTCTTCACAATCACCTTTTTTCATTTTTTGTGTAGGAAATGTAGGTGAGTAAACAAATTAATGCTTCACAGAGAGCAATTTCCACTGCATTTGTCCTTCATGACCTCCTAAATAGACCAAGAATAGTACTGTCCCTAGAGAAAGTTAAATATTTTGGTGTGGCAGAATCCTTGAGCTAGCTTCACCAGCACCATAATTCAAATGCATTGATTCTTTGATTGGTCTTCTTTATTCAAAGTCCAACTGTCACAAACACATGAGGTGGTTACAGATTATGTCAGGCACACCATAGCCCTAAAATTAATGTGCTTGCTTTTAAACACCTCAAAGATGTTTTGTGCACCAGATTTACCCAATGCCATGTAGTCTTTGATCTCTTTACTGGGCTTCCTTGAGTATTGCTTTTAGGTGCAAGCATGACACAATCCTTGACAAGTTCATTCTTCTTTCAACTGACCACTTCAAAGAACTCATAATAATTTTTATTTGTTTTATCTATGTCACTTGGAAATATATAAGACATTGATTAAATATAACCTATGGATAAGGCAAGACAAAGCTGAAATGTCCCCATTACCTCCCCTGTCTTCTGATAAAAGCTCAGTTTACTTTCTAATGAATTACACTAATGGTATATCTTTATGGGAGTGTGCCCACTGACCATTAGTCTTATTAAAATATAAAAAGGCAATAATGGTGGTGATATTTGGATTCCACAGAAGGACAGGTGCATTGCACTAAAGTGTAGTAGAAAACTAAAACATAACTCAATTTTCTTGGCAATAGGTGATGGGAGAGAGAAAAAAATAACTAAATTCAAGATTCATGACTTATTCAGCGATTAGAATTTGCATCGAGAGTCCTGAAAAATGTGACCTGTCTATTTGGTTGTGTGTGTGTGTGCATACTAGTGTAGTATGTTAGGTGGGGTTCTCTAGAGAAGAAAATCCAATGATGCTTGTTTGGCTTTTCACAGAGAAAGAGATTTATGTGAAGAAAGTACTTATGCAATTGTAGAATATGTAAGGCCAGTCCTGTTCAAGCCACCTTCTCTTAATTCCTGGAAGCTGATGAGCAGGAAGCTGGGTGATGAAGCCGAGACAACAGGATTACAGGCTGGTAGATGCAGAAGTCTGGAGGTGACCAAATGAATCTACCACAAATAGTTAACTGATGGATCCTGGAATTGATGGCACAGCAGATCAAGGAACCAGAAGCAAGATCCCCTTTGGCAGAAGACAAAGGCCCAAAGAGGATTCAACTCTGCTCAGTCTGTCTTTCTTAATGAAACAAAGCACATGACACCAAGAGGATGCTATGAATTTGGACTCTGTCCCCTCTCTTATCCAAGTGTCTAGTTGACATGTTGACATAATTCTTAACTATGAGTCTAAATTCATTCAAAAAATGAGTTTCCTCTTCAGTTTATCATAATGTTGAAAAATGTACAGCTTTTGAAATTATTAAATCAATCCTTTGTGTACTTCAGATATTTTGGCTAATTCAACGACTCTTTACTAAAATTGTTCTTTGAAATATAGTGCTGTAAGTAAAATGTTGAAAATATTTAACATTGATATGAAATGAAGAGAAGGAGCTCAGTTAAGTGCTCATTTGCTAACTGAAAGCTTGATTATTTGAACTTTTGCAGAGGTTCTGTGGGATAAAGATTTGGTGACATGCCTCAATAAAAATTACATATATTGCCATTGAGTCAATTTTTCATAACGTTCCCATAACAGAGCCAAGAAACCCCATGGGGTTGTGTTAGTCCAGTTAACTAGAGAAACAAATTCAGAGGCACTCATATGTATAAGGAATAACTTTATATCACAGAACAACTGCATATTGAGGGCACTTCCCAGCCCAGTCCAGATCAAGTCCTTAAATTTGATATTAATCCATATATCCAATACTAGTCTATAAATTCCTTTCTTTTTTTGAGCATCACTGCTCTCTGGTAGTGGGAGGCCCAGCTTTGCTGCAGCTGGATTTGAAGCACCAAGCCAATGGGCCAGAGTCCCACACTCAACCACTATGCCACTGGGGCTCAGCCCTTTAAATTCCTCTTCAGATTCATGAAACACATGCAATGATGCCAAATATGGGTGAAAACTCTTGTGGATAAATTGGCAGTGGAAGCATCACAGGGCTGTCTCTGCCCGTCTCCCATGCATGGTTCCCTCAAGTCTCAGTTTAGTTCCACATGACTTTCCCACAGGAAAATGAAGGCAGAGAAAAAGTGGAAATTACCAGAATCCTCATGAAAAGGCCACATCCACAAGAGGTGTCATCAGACTGTGATCTGATTGACAGGCTAGACTTCACATTTTCACTCTTAATATCTTCATGTTGACATAAGATTATGTAACTTCCACAGGCACCATTCTACCCTGTCAGACAGGTGTGTGATGAGTCAGAATTGACTTGAGGGCATCCAACCATTGCAAAAATATGGCAGGAAGACATTAATCAGTAGAGATTCAGATCAGACAATTGCAGTAAACTGTAGGGGCAAATGAACTGTGCCAGCTGAAGATTCATCCTGAATCTATGAGCAGATAGTCTGGTAAAATCAAATATCTAATTCTAGTATTGCCATAAGTCACTTAGGACAAGTTACTTTCCATTTGGGGGACATCAATTTCTTCAGTTAAAGGAAAGGCTTGATTTAGACAGCCTCCTCTTTCTCTCCTCTATAGTTTATACTTCAAAAGTTCCCTCTTTAATTATGGAAAATAAGGATGGATTATAGTAGTAGACATGCTTTCCTGAAGTATGGATGAGCAACTAGTTACAAGAATTTCTTCTGACATGAAGTCTTCTGCAATTCATGGGGATCCTATCTTGGATGGCTACAATTACAAATATGTAAAGTGGATAGACAGAATCCTCTGTCTTCTTCAGAGTAGCTGATATGTTGGAACTGCTACCTTATAGCTGACAGTCCACAGCACCCTCAAAGCTCCTTCAGAGAGTTCCCGAATGTTCTCCATATGAAATATTTCTCTGTATAGTCTGTGACCTACCTCCCTCTCACAATCTGCATAGCTTTTAACAAGATCTCATTACACCATTGCAAAGATATTGCATCAGTTAGTATTAGTTAGCATTCATAGTTATTCCTACTGTTAACTACCAAACCTTAGTAGGTATTGAAAAACAGTGTTTCAAAAATACCCAAGATTCTAATGCCTTGTTTCAATATATGTTGGGTGACTAGATGAATTCATGTAATATCCTAAACAGTTGCTATTTAAAAGCCAGAAACAATAAATTTTCAATACTACCTATTTGTTTAAAATAAACCCATCTTTACTTTTTCCCTATCTTCTACACATATCAAGGCACATTCCACAGACATAGAGACTGACACAGTGTGTGCAAAAGTCACAAGCAAATATTGTCAAATATTTCAAGAAGAATGTAAAAATCCTAGTCACATCATGTATGGTTCATTAATTTAAACCCCAAATTAGCTTTTTTATATCCTGACTTAGTATAGTAGCGATATATTACCACATGTAAATGAACTTTTTTTAATAATGAGGGGGTATGTATTGTAGATATAATTTATTAAACCACTTCTCTATTATCTGATAAAACAAACCTTGTTCTTTATCATACGTATCTCAACAATCCAAGAGTACTTAGCATATTGTGAACATGGTATTTATCTTTGAGGTTAACCACAAGATTCTGGCTCAAAGAAGGCTTAAGAACTAATGCAAATCCCACTCCACCTCATGAAATAGTACATGTGTAGTGTTTTAGTCATCCGGTATTCCTCACTTGGAAAATGGAACAACAGCCTTGTACTGGCCAGATTCATGAGTCATGAAATCAAATAACTAATGGGAATGCTTTGAATTTCCATGGGTTCTTAATGTCTTTCTGTGTCTTAGAAATTCTAAAGTAAACAGAGTGAAGGAAAAGCAATAATAAGTACTTAGAGATATGATTTAATCATGATATGCTGGTTTAAATTGTGGGTTGTTGAATCAGGTACTTTGAAATCCAGTTCTACCACTTGTTAGCTATCTAACTGGATAGATTGACCTTTCTAAGCATCAGTTTCCTCATATATAAAATGGGAAAAATAACAGTATTACTTTGTGATTACTATAAGGATTGAATAAAATAATAAAGCACCAAAACTATATAATACTAGCAAAACAAAAAACTAAACTGGTTATTGTGAAATTTATTCTAGCTCTTAATGACCCTATATGAAAGAAGAGAACTGCATATATATGTATATATATATATATATATATATATATATATATAAAATCTTTGAGAATAAACTGACACATCTTTTGTTCATGGAATGGCTAGTGGGTTTGAACCACTGACCTTTTGGTTAGCAGCTGTGCACTTAACCATTGCTTTATAAGTAAGATGATACTTTTAATGCTTTTAGAAGAGTTTCTTGTGCATAATAACTATGCAATAAGTGCCGCTGCTTATTATTCAGGAAACAAACACTAAGAACAAGATGATAATTAAATAGGTTTTGCAATTTTTTTAAAAGTTAAGGGGCATCAATGAAATTAGAGACTAATCTCAAAGCAGTAATAACTGGAAACAAAAAGAGAAGGAGGAAATAGTATAATTAATGTATCCTGACCTGATTCTTTAAAAGTTCATTAGAAGAGAGAAAAACATATAAAAATGTGTTCATCATCATAAGCCATTGTTACTGTTCTCGTTAAGTGTCCTTCATTCAGCTCCCACAGTGGGGAAAAAAAGAGAGAGAAAATCATGTGTGACTCTGCTCCATTCTCACAGGACTTGTTCTGTTTGAGCACGTTGTTGTAGACATTGTACCAGTTCATCTTGGGGAGGGTCTTCCTCTGTAGGGCTAACATTTTCCCTTGCAAAGCATTATGTCCTTTTCCAGTAACTGAAACCTCCTGGTATCGTGTGAGATGTAGTCTTGCCCCTGCCCTTCTAAGAAGCATCCTGATTGTGCTGCCATCAAACAGCTTTATTATTTGTCCTAGAAGTCCATAGTGCTTTCAATATTTGTTGCCCATACTAAAATCCAAATGCATTCATTCTTTTTTTCTTTATTTATTGTCTAATTTTCATATGTATATAAAGTGATTGACAAACTTTGCTTGAGTCAGGCACATCTTTAAACCTCAAAATGCTATATATTTTTAACATTTTAAAGAGGTATTGGATAGGAGATTTGTTCAATGTAAAATTCTCTATGTGTCTATGAATGTCGATTTTACATTCAAGTAAAATAAATCATGTACAATTTCTCCATTTGTCCTGATGTTGTCTATTCTAGGTGTGGGGGATTTTTGTTTGTTTGTTTGCTTTACAATGAATTGTAATCTGTACATCAATAATTACTTCAAGACCACTTCAATGTCAGCAAGGAAACTGTGTTATTTGCATATCACAAGTTCTCCAATCCTAATGCTACCTTGTTTTACAGCAATGAGCCAATTCAAAGCATACTCTCTGAGCTAAATGTTCGGGTTCTTGAAGTTGTCTCATAACCACTTTGTGGTTACAGCTTAAGGTCACATGATTATGAATTATGCCCACTCACCATGTAGGTAGGTGGTGGATAGCCCAGAAGCAATCCTGTAATCTATTTCAACCTACAATATACAAAGTTCTAGCCTATCATGATTCTTTGAAGTGATGAACTGACCTGCCGCCCATCATGATCCTGTGATGGTATCTTTTGGTCTCTTTATGTATAGTGATAACCTTGATTGGGAATTGACCAAGTCCATCAGACTCATTCCTGGGTACATGCTGATATTTTTCCTCATATGGATGCAAATGTTTGTTTGTGTGATTTCTTTGATATGCAATGTCCTAAACAGGCAAACAATTGGGAAAAATGTAGATTAGTGATTGCCTACAGCTTAGAAACTAAGAAATAAGCACACAAGTTATTTTAGGGGTTATGTAAATTTCCTAAAATTGATCATGGTAAGAGTTGCACAACTCAGTGAATTAACTAAGAATCTTAGAAATTTATATTTTAATTGAGCCAATTGTATGAATTACATGTCATTAAAACTTAGAAGAATTATAAACTAGAAAATATTTAAGTAAAAAAATGAAATTATAATCATGCAATTATTCCATAAGTAATACAGCCAAAGAAAAATTAACAGGGAACAACAATTTGTTCATAAAGCTGAACCCTCAAATAGTCATCTCTCACTTTTGGATAAATGAAAGGAAAAATGTAATCTACAAACATGTATGCAATTTGTATGATTACATTGGATTAATAATTCATAAAATATATTTTAAAAAGTCAAATACTGAAAGTTACACAGTACCCAGTTAATAAAATATTCAAAAATTAAAAACTATATGGGTAAATAAATATATGACAGAATGGTCATACCCATGAGTAATAAAAATAAAGATTAAATGGACAAAAAGTATCTCTACATGAACTTGCGATTAAGAATTCAAAGAAAGTATTTAATACAATTCTCACTATGTCAAATTGATATGAAAGAATAAGAATATAATAGAGATTGTAACAGTGATTATATTAAAACAAAGAGAATTAAAGATATCATGAGGAAACACAAACATTTGAATAGCATTTCTGGGCAAAATATATAAAAAAGAAAAACAGAACTTTCATCATTGAATGGTTTAAGAGCCAGGGAACATTCTAAACAGATGAAGAAAGAATTAGTAAGTTGGAAGGTAAAAATCAAAACCAATGCCATCTAGTTCATTCTGGTCAATAGCAATTTGATGTAGCATTTGTAAGAATATAGGTCTTTACAGAAGCAGCTAGCTTTTTCCATGAAACAGCTGGTGGGTTTGAAGCACTGACCTTTTAGCTAACAACAACAACAACAACAAAATTAACATAGAAATAGTGTAAAGAAATATCGTGTTGGCATACCGAAACAAAAGAAGTGTGCAAGTAAAGAAATGCTAATGAGAAGGCAAGGAACTCCAAGGAGAGATGAGAGGGAATGGAGGACAGAAAGCCTTCCAAAGTAAACCTGAATGAATTACGAATGAGGAATAGCATGAATTTTTCAGATTGAAGAAGCATACCAACTGTTGAGGAGGAAAAAAGCATTGGTCACTCTTATGGATCAAATCAATAATTTATCTGCCAGTTTGTTGTACAGTGGTGACATGTGTTGCTGTGACCCTGGAAGCTAAGTCACTGGTATTTAAAATACCACCAGGGTCACCCAAAGTGAAAAGTTTCAGCAGAGCTTGCAGACTGAGAACAGACTAGGAAGAAGGAACTGGCTGTCTACTTTGGAGGAGGAATCAGTCACGGACAACCTTATGCATACCATCCAAAATATTGTGAGATACTGAGACCAAATGACTAGAAGCAGAAGACTGTCAGAGATAATGCCAGAACAGGAGCCCAGACGGCATTCAAAAGATGAGTGAGGAGGAGTTGCCTTCTTAAAGGAAAGTGGACCACAATGATTTGAATGACGAAAACCTACAAGATCTATGTTTATTGTTTGGGAACAACTCAAAGTGAAAAGAACAGCTGAAAAAAATCTACTAATAATTGGAACTTAGAATATATTATGTATGAATCTAGGAATATTAGAAGTCATCAAAAAGTAAATGGAACAGATTACAAATCAATGTCCTGAGTGTTAGTGAACTGAAGTGAACTGATATTAGCCACTTTGAATCAGAGAAATGATTTACCACTATGATGGGAATGATACAATCAAGAGGAATGGCATTGCATTCATCTTCAAAAAGGACATTTCAAGACTTATCTTGAAGTATAATGCTGTGATAGGGTTATATCAATATCCCTGCCAGGAAATGCAGTCAGTACAACTTTTATTAAAATTTATGACCAACTATAAAATATAGTGAAGAAATGGAAGAATTCTATGAAAATCTTCAGTGAAAAAAATAGATGAAACATGCCAATCAAAGAATATTGATAATTATTAGCAATTGAAATGCTTACGTTGGAAACAAAGCAGAAGGAACAGTAGTTACAAAATATGGTGATAGAAATGAAATTGGAGATCTCCTAATAGAATTTTGTAAGACCAATGATTTTTTCATAGCAGATAGCACTTTTCCACAACACAAATGACAATTACACACATTTTTTTTTCATATGGAATACTCAAAAATCAAATTGACTAAATCTGTGGGAAGAGAAGTGTGGCAGTCATGTGCTTATGTTAATTTTATGATTGAAATGTAGGGGTGGAGTCTAGCCTGTTATTCTGGAGATAGCCATAGAGCAGCCAATGAGGCCTCTATGAGGGTATGGCTTTCTCCTGACACTTCTGGGAAATCTCGCAATATTTCCCTCGTAAAGATGAGAAGCTATCTTCCCCAGTTGTTGGGAGTTAGTCTCAGAGACGATTAATCACAGGCAACACAGGATGGCGGCACCCGGGAGGCTGGAGTAGCCGGCGGAAAGACCACACAGCTTTGCTCTGATGGAGCTGGACCTCTGAGGCTGGGGCAGCCACATGGAGGCCTCTGCCAGCGATGAGTTGCTTCTGCCACCATGGGATGGTGTTGATGGACCCTGAGCTCTGGAAGCGAGGAGCCATGTGGAGACCCCTGTCGGTGCCAGGACTCTGCACCCACTGACCTGTGACTTCCTGAGTCGGAAGGAGACTTCATGGACTGATTTCAGGCATATAGGTTAATATCGGATGTGTGACTTTGGGCTGGACTGAGCTGGGATGTTTTCTCAATGTCTTGTTCCTCTTGAATATAAACCTATTCCTTATATCCACATGCGTGTCTTTGAAATTTGTTCCTCTAGCCTACCTGGACTAACACAAGAAGATAGAGCAGCTTAATATTATCAGCTAAAACAAGGTCAGGACTGATTGTGAAACAGACCATCAATTACTCACATGTAAGTTCAGATTACAGAAATGTGAGTGAAGGGAGGCAGTGGTTGGTATAAGATATGAAAAATTATATATAAGTTATTAAGGGATCTTGAGGGTGGAAGATGAGGAGGTGGGAGGAGAGGAGTGATAAGCCAATAACAAGAGGGACAGGGGAATAGCAAGGGATCTAAAATTGATGGTGATGAGGATGTAATGTTCTTGGCCATGTGTGATCAAGTGAACTATATATGAGAGGAATTACTGAGATTTGAATGGATAAATATGGTAGTGGGACAGGAGGAATGAAAAAAGAACAAGATGAAGAAAATAAAAATTATATGTAGTTATAACTAAAAGTATGTGTTTTAGGCAGGGTTCTTTAGAGAACTAAAACCAAAACACTTATAATTACATTTATTCCATATATAAATATCCATATATATAATATACACACATATAAAATCTTCATCTTATAATCATGTATAAATATCCATATATGTATTTGGATAGATTTATACAACATGAAGGAATATAATGGCTAATTAGTCCACATGGCAGTACAGAGGGCTCAGTTGAACATACTTTTACAGAACAGTTAATATACTGGAAGTCCTTCAACTCACAAGGGATGTCAGGTCCAAGGTCAAGGAAGCAAACAGCTGAGTCTTTCCTTGGGCAATCCAGGCAGAATTTTCCCACTGGCAGAAAGCAGCAGAGCAGGTCACCAACAGTCAGAAGCTGAGGGGCTTAATGAAGGAGGTCTGGATAGTATATCAAATTCAAGCAATACAAGATGACAGGATCCACCATCCTCGAGCTCAAGGAATATGCACACCAGAAGCACACCAGCATCATGGTGAAGCAGGTCATAAAGGAACCTCAAGCTCTAGCTACATCATCCACGGGTTGGCTGTCCCACAGGTAGTGTGGCTCATAAGTTGAGGCAGATAACTAGCTAAAGCAGTTGCATGCTGGTCTGATCATCAGAGAGCAAGCGAGAGAGGAACAGGCCATTCCAAGTCATTTATCTCTTTGCCTTCCGATAAAACTGTGACATGTTTAATCCCACATGTTCCTATTGGTCATGTTGTCCCAATAAAACTATTTATCATAATATGTAAATATATAAATGTAAAAAGATAAGTCTAATTCTATAGATAGATAGATAGATTATAATAGAAGTATATTTAGCTCTATATCTGCATATATATACATACACACAATAAGGAAGCAAATGGTCTTTGGGCCTCTACTTAAATCTTACCTCAATACAAGAACAAATTTTTCTTATAATGTGGCAATATATGATACTTACCTTCTTGACACAATCGCTGAAGGCAAAATGGATGCATAAGCAAATGTTATGAAGAAAGCTGATGGTGCCCAGCTATTAAAAGATATATCATCTGAGATCTTAAAAGTTTGAAGTTACACAAGCAGACATCTGGCATGGAAGCCACAAAGTCCATATGGAAGAAGCACACCATACTGTTTAATAATGAGGTTTTAATAGTCTCATGTTCATAGTCTCATCAAAAGTTCAAAAACAAGCAAATAATTTGATGTGAAGGAGCATAGACAAAGTGTAGACCCAAAATCCAGTTACAAGGTAATTGGGCAATCCCTTACATAAGGTTCACGTTGAAAGGTTGATATATTCATGGTGCAGTATAGCGCTGATGAAATACATAACTATTTTGTAGTTTTTTAAAATTCCATCTCTAAGTATTAGTTTTACCTCATTAATCTTATTTGACCTGCTTATGTTAATTTGTGTAATTAAGATCATTTGATGCATGAAATATAAGATATATATAAACCCTTCAGATATCATATTGGGAGTAATGATTCCCTAAGAATATGGGAAGAGAGAGATGGGAAGAGGGAGAAGTGGGAACATATAGCAATTATTTATAACCCCACTCAAGGGGAAGGAACAACAACATTGTAGGTGAATGGATAATTTAGATGGCTTAAGATATGGCAAATAAATAAAATATATAAGGGTTCCTAGGGGGTAGGGTGGGGAGGGAAGGGACAAAAGGGAGATGATATCAAAAAGTTCAAGAAGGAAGAAAATGTTTTGAAAATGATGGTGGCAATAATTATAAAATTATGCTTGATCTAATTGCATTGTGAATTATTATTATGTCTCTAAGAACTCCCAATAACATGATTCTAAAAAGCCAAAAATGATGAAAAGAATATACAGTCTGTATCAAAAAGTATCGTTTGATGTCCCACCATTTCAAGAAGTATGATATGCCTCATCAGGCACTACACAAGATTTGCAAGAACAGGTAGATTCTTTAGCAGAAGTAGTATTACAAAATAGAAGAGGTTTAGACTTACTTGCTGCAGAGCAGGGAGGTATTTGTTTGGCTTTACAGGAAAGATGCTGTTTCTATGCCAACAAATCTGGAATCGTAAGAGAGAAAACCAAGTGGCTGCAAGAAGACTCGG
>PVJH01036336.1:0-18860 GCA_004026705.1 Nesogale talazaci | reverse complement strand
ACTGCTGGTTTTTCTCCAGAGCCTCCACGTGAAGACAGGAGAGAGAGAGCAGGAAGATGACAAATAAAAATGAAACAACCAGAAAATATACCATGGCCATCTAAGGAAGGTCATCTTTCATAACACACCGAGACCCTCGGGGCTGTCAAAGCACAGTAACGATGTGGACAGGGGTGGGCTGGTGGTACAGAACAGACCTATCCTCCAACTGTTCTCTCTATATATGTTGAACAGGCTTTCTGTAGAAAGAACAGTGGCAGTGTCCACTGATTTCCTTTCATTTTATATCCCACAGAACCCACTACAAATCCGGAGTTCACAGTAATTGGACTTTCATGAACCTAACAGTGTTAGCAGATGTTGTATTTTTAAAATGGGTATAGATTTCACCTTACTCATTTTGGAAGGAAGCACAGAGAGCCCTTTCGACCTTAAAGGATGTATCACTGGGCTGAGCCCTGGTGGCATAGTGGTTGTGTGCAAGACTGCGGCCCACAGGGCTAACGGGTCAAATCCAGCAGTAGCTCTCCAGGAGCAAGGCTGAATCTCCTACTCCCACCAGGGCAGTGATGCCACACAAAAAAAAAAAGGATATATCATCTTCTATTTTAATTTCAATCTGAACCTGCAACAGAGTCTGTTGCCTTTCTGAAAGCCACTCTGTCCAGGTCTCTAGTGATGCCGTGAGGAGCCTGAAGTCCTTGATTGTGGATCAGGGTATTTTCTTTCAGACAGGAACCTCATACTTTAAAGATAGGGCTCCAGCGTCATGTAAACATAACTGTGTTATGTACAGGGATACCCTAAAAGGTGCCTGGCTCACTTTACTGTGCCATGACCCAAAATACCTGAGGCATGCCTGCATTTACATAAATCCTGGAAACCCGGGGTGGAGCAAAAGGTTAAGCACTCAGTGGCTAACTAAAAGGTTGGAGGTTCAAGCCTATCCAGAGGCACCTTGTAAGAAAAGCCAGGTGGCCTACTTCCAGAAAACCAAAGAAGACCCCGTGGGGCACACCCCTCCTCTCTCACACATGTGATTGCCAGGAATCAGAGTCGACTCCATCGCAACTGGTTTGGTTTTTATACAAATCAAGCAAACCTTAAAGATACTTCTTTTTATACAAAATTGCATTTGCTTATCATTAGGGACTATCCCATAGAAACAATTTAAGCCAGTGCTGTATGGTCATGAGAACGGATTTTGAATTTTAAAGGAACCTGACTATGAACTACTTGACCAAGTATGGGAAGCAAAAATACTTGGCACTTAAAGAGTTGAAATGCTAAATAAAAAATAAAAATGCATATATAGGGGGGGAAAAAAGTTGAAAAGCAATATCCTACCAGGCCACATGGTGGCGATGTTACATCAATAAAATAGAAACTTTTTTTTGACCACTGCTACTTTTTTGAATCTGCTACAACAATAACAAATGAAGTTCTTAGCTATCAACAAATGCTATATAATTAGTTTAAGTATTTAGAAGCATAATTGCAATGTCTAGCCTACTTGCAGTTTTGTGTCATCTATACATCTGTTAGATGTATATTCACATTTTAATTCAGTTTATCACAATAAGAAGTGCTACTAGAACTCCCCTTCCCAGTTTGATTCAGGGGTCACTCAATATCCTAGGGTAAAAGTTCCAATGTTGATTAAAATGCTCATCTGTTTAGAAGAGGGGAAATACCTCATACATGGTTCATTACAACAGCAGGACATGAAAGGTATATGAAAGTATTGTGTCAATCTTAAAAACAAATTAAGTTGGAGCGGAAGAAAAAAAATTAAGTTACTATCTAGACTATCATAATGTACTGGTCATGGAAACGTGCAACTTAATCTCAAAGTGTGTGTGTGTGTGTGTGTGTGTGTGTGTGAGAGAGAGAGAGAGAGAGAAACACATACACACACACCTTCATGTAGGAGAAACTGCAAAAGAGACTGACCAAAGCAGACCAAATGCTAGCAAAATGTACATCTAAGTAAAAGGTGGCTTTGTGTTCTAGTCTCATTCTTGTAGTTCTTCTATACCTCTGATTTCTCCTGCCCTCAAAAGAAATATTATTTCTCTTCCTTTAAGTTCTATGTTTTAAAAACTGGGATTTTAAAATGACTATGAAATGGCCATTAGAATCATGTTTTAGCTATGTGGTTTGTTTTCACCCAGGAGTCAATGACAATTTGAGCCTGTGTGTGGCATTTCCTCCATGTCCTTTCGAAATGTCAGCCAGACTAAATGGCAGCTGAGGAATGACACAGCTAAGCCTTAAGAAAGGCACACAAGGGGCTTGGGGGCTTAATCTGGCATACCAAATGCTAACTCTTAAAATAAATCGATGTATATTCACATTTTCACACATTCACATGCAACAAAACAGTTGCATTTTGTTGCTGTTGTTGTTTTTGGGGGGCGAGGAAACATGTCGGACCAGAACTACCGAGATTTTAAAGGTCAAGTATGACAGGGAATAAAAACTCTAAGACTTCCTAAGTTCTCCAAAGACAATTCTCAGTCTAAAAAATCTGAGATTCCCCAGAGACAGCCAGAGTCACCCCACCTCCTGTTCTGGCTCTCAACACCTGGCTTGAAGACCAGCAGCATCAGTGAAAACACAGAATCCCTGGTCCACCCTGAGGTCTAATTTATGACGCTCCTGTAGATGCCTCTGCACAGCTGAGTTCACTGTTCAGCCTAAACCACCATTTGAGAGTGAGCTGGGATAAAAAGCTTTTCTAAGGTGGGCAGAGCAGAGGAGCATAGCGGCTTTAAAACCAGCCGAAAAGATGAAATAGACCAAAAAGCTGATGAATGAATGTGGAACATTTCAAAGTTCATTTTGTTAAAAGAATTGTCATTATAAAGAGCTGTATGAGCCAAGTAAAATGATTTAAAAAAAGAGTTGCCATTATGTAAAATCAGCTGATCTTTGAAGCGGTTAATTCTGTGAAGGCTGAAGGTGCATACAAGTTTCAGATACTTTGCACCCAAGCCCAGCAGCCTTTCTTTTAAATGCTCTAGACAATGGGGATGCAGCAATGAAGAAAACATGCAAAAATCCCTCCTTTGTGAAACTTTGATTCTAATGGAAGAGCCAAATGATAAGAAAAATGAACTAATTTTAACATGATATGAAATATGAAAGGAATAATATGAAAGGAAGGAGAAAAACAGGAGTAGCAGGAAAAGGAAACAGAAATAACCGGGGTAATTTTAGACAAGGTGGTTAAGGACATGTACCCTCAGACTCACAAGGAAGGGAAATCTGAGCAAAGACTGGAGGGGATAGGGCTGGATTATGAGGCAATAGGAAGAAAACATGATGCTGTCAAAGAATAGCTAGAAAGAGAAAGGAATAGGAGGAAAAGAGGCGTGTATGATATGTGCATGTAATGGTGATGGTTCGTGGCCACCAAGCCGGCTCCCCCTCACAGTGACTCCGTGTCCATAGACAAAGGAAGAAACCACTGTCTGGTCCTGTGTCATCTTCATGGTTGCTGGCACACTCAAGTCCATCCTTATGACTACTGTGCATTTTGAGTGCCTTCCAACTATAGGCTTTACCTTCCGGCATTCTATCAGACAACGTTCCGTTGTGATCTGGAGGTTTTCATTAGCTGATTTTCAGAAGTGGGTTAGTGCATTGTTTCTGGGTGCAGCTGAGCCTGGAGCAGCACCTTGTCATTCCAAACATTTCTCTCCCCTGATTCTCTCCACTCCTATCTTCCCATGCACCAGACACTCACGTGTGTGTCAGAGTTTACATCACCAGCCTCATTCAAACTTCCCAATCGAGAAGATGCATGATGCTTTCCCAAACCTAATTCTTAACTACAGCCGCCCCCCCCCCCCCCCCCCCCCCCCCCCCCCCGCCCCCGGGAATATTAGTGGTGGCTCCCTGGTTTCACGCTGTTGCCGTTGTTCCGTGCTCTCTTGCTAGCTTTGAGTTTCAACTACACTCCTACTCTGCAACTCTGAACGCCCCTCCACTCGGCTTCTTTGCCCTTCTAGTCTAAAACCTGTGGGCTGTGCTTCCCAATAAAGCCTGGGAATCAACACTCACTTTCTGTTCCAGTCTATAATGTCTGTAAATTCCAGGTCTTTTCTCCCTAGTCTGTTTTCACCCGGAAGCCCACCTGCAACCTGCCCTCCACGAATGACCTGCTGGCGTTTGAAATCACTTGGGGTCTAGCACCCAGCACGTAGCACGCATAGCACGACAGAGCTAGTGGGTAAGTACCGATCTACAAGGAATGATAAACTTTTAGGGTTTTTACTGTGGCAGTGCAGGGGCAGTGAATTATTTAATGCGGCTCTTTCAGCCAAAGTGCCTAACTCACCAAAGGGCCTTGCCCTGCATGGGTCTGGTAGTACGGATTTGGGGTGGAGAATCCCGATAGACTTCCCTGGACTGGCATCCTGCTGTGTGTGTAGGTAGATACAGACAAACAAACAAGGAGGCAGCCCTCTGAGAAGCAGGAGGAGAGAGCTCAATACAAGCAAGAGCTGGGAGTGGAGCCTGTCCTCCACATCTAAGATTCCCGTACAGTGAACCTCCTGGATCTGGATGACGGCGCTAACATCACAGAAGCAGCAGCAAAACCAGGAGCCATGGCATGGAACAATGGGATGGATTTCCCCACTGTGGAGCAAGAGAAGATGAGTGCTTTTGTGCAGGAGACTGGCTGGCTGACTGGGGTGCCCCATGGCACTTAATTCAGGAAGCTGGGTTTGCTGACCCACAGAGCGTAAGCGGAACATCTTTGGGCTGAGGCTTACAGCAGGGTGGTACGCCTTGTGGGCATTGATGAACAGATCTGAAACTTCGTAACATGTTCTGGTAAACGACAAGCCCGGGCAGATCTCACTGGCATTAGAACTTGTTAACTTTCATAACAAACCCTTTAATCATGAATTTTGTCTGAGTTTGTGTATCACTGTCATGGATAGTAGAAACTAGAAAGGCAAAAGAGTGGGAAATAGTGAGCACTAATTATGCCAGAGCAGTGTAACCCCAAAAATTATCTCCATAGTTTTTTTTTTTTGGGGGGGGGGCATCACTGCCTCTGGTGGTGGTGGGCACTACCCAGTGCCGCTCCTGAGAGCGGACGTTGGATTTGAACCGCCAAGCCCGCGGGCCGCAGTCTCAAACTCAACCACTTACACCACCGGGGCTCAGCCCAGTTTTTTGTTTAAAAATTAGACTTCTTCCTTTAAATTACCTCGAAACAAATCTTGATAAGGTATCATCGCATGCTCTCTACAGATCTGAATTCTTTTAAATATCAGACAGATCTTAAGTACACTTATCAGACACAATAAAACAGGGCCCTTAAGCACATACTTAGAACAAGATAGCCAGCACTATTTCTGGGACCAAAAAAACCTACTTCAAAACTCACAGCTAGTCAATGCTGACTTCTATACCTACCCACCTACTGGTCAAAGAATTAAATCAAGAACCTTATATTTTCTAGGTCCACAAGTAGGACTTGGGGGTAAACAACGACAGCTTTGTGAATAGCAATGCTCCTGAAAACCAGAGGGATGATGACAAAGCACTCAGCTGTCCTGCCTCTGCAGCAGATCTGGTTTTCAAGTCAGGGCACCCAGGCTGCCCATTTGCATGAACTCGAAGAATTACTAAATGAGCTAGCCCTCTTATACCATATCACAAGGAAAATGAACTTACATCTTTCAGCTGTGTTTCCATTTCATGAATGTTGCTTACCGAAGAGTTAAAGCCATTTGCAGCCACAGTCTGTAAACAAGCCAACGTTAGCACCACCAATTTCATTATAGATAATGTTCATTCTACTTAGTCTCAGCATAAACATTTCTACATGCTTCACAGACGTATCCAGAGATATCATGAGCGGGTTTCTAACGGTTCATGGGAAAGTAGGATTCAAAGATGATATTTTCCCACACATTTTTTCTAGCCCCTTCATTTCTGCTGGTAAACCATCAAGGCTACCACGGGGCCAGAGTCAGAATGAAGATCTCCTGAGACATTTTCCTGAGACTGGAAACTCCTCAGATCTCAGATCTTCCAGACCACCAATGTAGCCCTTTGTGCATATGAAATTTTAATGAAAGGAGGTTTTCAGTGATTTCCACTTAGAAGAAGCTAAACGAGACCCTGGAAAAATATTAAAAATCCAATGGAAAAATTTTTTTAAATCCAGTCATTAATACTTAGGCTGTGAATATTTCATATACATTTAATATTAACTATTAAAACCCTACAAAGTTTGGAGAAGGGCAACTTCTGTGTACCTGTGATGAACGGAGTGTGCGAGCTCTGCTTTCAAGTTCAGTCAGCCTCGCAGTGGTAGCGGACAACTGCTTCTTCAGGATGTCTGTCTCTTCAGACAGAGACTTCAGCAGCTGCTCCCTCCTCTCGCCTTCCTTTGTCTTTTCCTCCAGCTGCTCAAGCAGTGCCGTTGAACTGTATCTCGCCTTCAGCTGGTCTCGGAGCCGCTGTATTTCTCTGTCCTTCTCGGTGAGGTGGAATACGTTCTTCTGCCTCTCAGCTTCTAGGAGTCGAATTTTCTAGACATAAACTAAGAGGCACCTTAGAACAAAACCTAGCCAAGCATCCAGCTAAACAACATTTTTCAACAAGCCCTTACGGAGTCTTTAGAGAGTACCAAGCCAGCGGTATACTAGGTATCGGGGTCCAAAAGAAGATGAAGGCAGACGTGTACAGAGGTAAACCAGGAAGTTAGTACCATGTGGCGAGTGCTGTTCTTGAGATATGAAATGACTAGGACAAGGGCACAGAATGGAGAGCAGCCGACGCTTTCTAGGCTGGTGAGAGAATGCCAGGGAAAAGCTGCCTTTCACAGGAGTGCCTGGTAATGAGCCCTCCATCACCCTGGGGCTCAAAGAGTGGAAGACCAGAGCGACGCAGGGGCACATGCACTGGTGACATGAGCTCATCAATGAACACAAGCCAGCAGAAATTAAGAATCATAGAGGGTTACAGTGAGATAAAGATGCACTGAGCAATCCGCTTCCGGTTGACTAATGATTTGGTCTGGAAGTCAATTGCCAGTGTTCAACATTTAAAGGGCTGTGCAAGACAAAGAAAGTAACCAACTGGCAACCCACTGTTTATCCCATTGCTGAGGGACAAAGAGTCAGTTTAGACAGAATGACAGTGTCGGCTGTCAGGGAGAAAACAGGTAAAGCTGAAAATTTGCATTTAGAGTAGAAAAAGGAACACTTGTTCAAGGGTAAATGAGAAAATTTGGGCGAATGGATGCTCCCTAAGAAATCTCAAGGTCTGAATAAGTATTTACCTTAATGGGTGCCACTTGAAAAAAATCACCCAGTTTAATGACATGACTATAAAATAGAAAGAAACCAAATTATCTCTTTGATATAGGGCATTCATTTTCTAACTAGGATCAAGAAAAGCCGTTGAAAAAACAAGTTCAAAGCAAGTTTATGATTCGGCTTTTAAAAATTCCTGATGCTTTATTCTGTTTTACAGAAGATCACTAAAAGTAGAACTGACCAGACAGCATCTGATTGCAAAAGCAGCACTTAAAAGAGTTCTAGTAGGTTCCAAATGTCCTGACTGCGCCATACCAAACTGTAAATCAGGGACTCTGCAATGTGGTTACCAGAATACAAAATGCCAATACATGTATGATTTTATCTCAAAAAATATGGAATCAAAGTTTCTAGAAACAAACCCCCCAAAAAAGTCACAAATGATTTAAAAAAAATGGTTTTTTAAACATTCACATCGAAAAATGAAACGTGATTCGACACACTGAAATCAACAGTTTTGACTTTTCTATTTGGAGATTTAAAACAAACAAAAAACTAAACAACCCAGACCATAAATGCTTACTCATCTCTTATAGTTAGAAAAGCAAAACACAGGGGTGGGAACTCAGCCAAGGGCAAAGCTGGAAGACTAGGAAATGAGGAGTGGAAACGGAAACAGGGAGGAAGTGGGAAGAGCGGCGACACGCTGCGGGGATTGCCATGGAGGTCCTGCAACAAAATGGCGAGAACACAGAACTGATGATCTGCTCTGAAAACCTTCCCCCATTCACAAGAAAAGGCTTACGAGCAGGTGCGAGAATGACATAGTGTCCTCACAAAAATAAAACATGGACATTGCACTGTCATCAAAAAGTGAAGAAAGTAAGCCGGTGTGTTGAGTTTTAAATACAGCTTAACAAAAATGATCAAGAAAATTCACGTTATCACCAGGATGCTATAGAAGGACGACAGGTCAGGTTATTATTGCGTTCTAAAAGAGCTGAAAACAGACCTCAGGGCTGAGTTGAAAAGAGGACTTAGTGGGACTCAGGTAAGCACGTGACTGCCAACTGAAAGGTGAGTGTTTTGAACCCACCCTGAGGCAGCAACACCTGGCTAGCTGCTCGATGGAAGTTAACAGCAAAAACTACAATCGCCATCTTACTCCATCATAGACTAACCACCTCAATGGCACCCACCACCCACCACAGTGCAGGGTCGAAGCACTGTTCACTGCCTTTCTTTCTGAAACACACGTAGTACTTGATGATTTCAAAACACACATTCGACTGTATTTTAAAAAGTGAGAGAAGCTAATAACGACAAGAAAAATATTTTTTAAAAGTTGCAAAATCAAAGTAGATTTATTAAGATTCCGAGCAAGGTCAGGTTTCTAAAATAAATGCACTGGGTGGGAGCAAAAGACAATTATTATAAATTGCTTTCAAAACCAGCTTTCTGTAACTGAACAGATTACAAGACCACGTACCTCTATGAGTCTGTGTCTGTCTTTCTCAGCCAGCTTTCCTTTTCCATTTGCGATTTCATCCACGGATGTTTTTAAGGCTGCAATTTCTCCCTTAAATTTCTCCAATGTGGTGTCGGATTTGGAGTTACTAGACTTTGGGCCCCATTTGCCTTTAATTAAATCTCTGGGATTTCGGGAAGACATCTTGGAGAGTGTCTGGAAACATAAAAAAGCACAATTACATTTTATAAGTTGGGGCATAAAAGTTCAAATTCCAGCCTTAAAACTGGCCTACTAAGCCATCTGTTCTAAATAGAAATGATATGTCCAAGTCGGGGGGTTGATGGAGAGGGATCTAGGAAGGTTTCTGGGTTGCTGGCAACAATTTTCTTTTTTTGTAAACTGAGAGGCGCCTAAAGTATTCATCTTTTAAAGACATATTAGCCTGTATGCATTCTGGATTGTGAAGTGATCTGTACATATGTTGTCGCTTAATAAAAATGTTTTCTTAAATTAAAAAAAAAAAAAGGAGGATTAAGCCAATAATGAAGCTTGACAGAAGTAGCTCACAAACAGACACATTTTATACAGGAATTAAAAGTTAGTGTGAATTTTATAAGGCACTGAAATGTCATTTCTCAGCATAATGTTGAAAAATCTATGCTTAGTTCAGTTCTATCCAAATGAGATTAAGAACCAAAATGTCCAAAAAAGGTGAAGAGAATCCAAGATGAGGCCTTTATGAGAAAAGAGCCACAATACTGAAGGAATTCAGGATAAGAGGAACCAAGAATAAGGGCCAATTTAGAGGGGCATCTTCTTTTCTGTAGATCCTCTACCAAACATAAGGCCCTTCTCCAGGGTCTGGTCTCTCATGGTGACATATCTGCAGATTATGACAACAAGCCCCGCCATCCTCTAGTCCAAGTAGCATTCTGGCTGTACTTCTCCCAAGACAGACCTGTTTCTTCTTCTGACAATTCATGGCACTTTCACTATTCTTGGCCCGCACCAGGGTTCAAATGCATCAATTCTCCAGTAGTCCCGCTTCACGGTTTAGTTTCTGCATGTATACACGGTGACTGAAAATGACAAGGCTAGGGGCAGGTTCACCTCAAGCCCTAAAGGGTCATCTTTGCTCTGAAACACTGAATAGAGCGATCTTTTACAGGAGTGTTTCTCAACACAACAGCATTAAGTATAGTTTTGAACCAAGTGTGTAATAAAAACTTTAGTAGGCAGGGGTAGGCTTCCAATCCAGTTCCACTTCCATCCTGGTCTCCCACCGCCCCATTTAGAGGTCTTAGCAGCTGGGGTGGAGGGCAGAGTAGCAGCAACCAGGCAAACCCAGCTTCATCAAAGTTTTTTGGTGGCCCGCAACCTGCAGGCATCCAGCAAGCACCCTCCTGACAGCCACTGACCAAAAGGAAGGTCAGTTCTGCAGAAGAGGTGGCAAAGGAGGAGCCCGATAGATTTGTGCGGTTGTCAGTGAAACCTGTGTCTGCAACAGTGGGGATGGAGCCAAAAAGGCAGCACAAAAGGATGAATCTTTAGAGAAAAAAGGGCAAGCAAAAGGGAAACCAGGCTGAAGTAGCCAACCCAGAAACTAAAGATTTACTACCCAAAATGGAGAAACAAAAATGGAGGAGAGCCTGGCCTATGACAAAAGCAGGAGAAAAGCCAAGTCTGATTAATACTTATCTACCATGTCTTATCAGTGGGCCCTGTGATCTCCCTTCTTGTACAATCCAGAGGTATATTTTGATCAACAATTTTATAAACCCAAGCTTTCAGTAGCCCTAGAGACATTTTTTAAGAAGTAGGAAATCCTACTTTATCTTATTTTTCAGTGTAAATGTTTTTTTAAGACATGACATAATTTCATATATGTGTGTGTGTATATATATATATCCGGAAAAATAAAATAAGATGCTGAATTGTGGGTAATTCTGACTACCATGAGTGTCAATGTACCATCCCATGGGGTGGATGATGGGTGAGTGAGGAGAGTTTCTGTATCCCTAATACAAAATATACTTAAAGGCAATTTGGAGTCATTGCTATGTATGACTTGAACATTTAAAATTTCGTTTCCATGTTACTGTCTTTTTAGTAAATTCTGTCTGAAAAACATCTGTCCTCATAGCTATCTTATAAGAACTGTGTGTATTCTGAAACACCTTTGGTCCTGGCAGTTCAGATTTCCTGATGACTTTTTTATGGGCTATGAAGAATTTAACATTGGAGTGAGTAGTGTGTGATATTATAAACTGTAAACTAGTGGACCTTAAGATATATAACAGTTTATCAAGATTTGAAGATCATGGTACTTGATAACCTCTTTAAAAACACTGCCTCCAAATTTAAAGCTGGAAAGTCACTGGAATTTAGAACGTCTCTGTACTGATCTCAAAAGAACTAATGGAAGTCAGTTACAAAACACACCCAAACAACTTTAGCTGGAAAATATATAAATGAAATGTACTGTACCTAAAGTAAAAGTAATTCTAGATAAATTTTTAAAAAACTGTCTTGGGGGCTGAGCCCTGATGGTGTAGAGGTTGAGTGCAGGGACTGTGGCCCACTGGCTTGGTGGTTCAAATCCAGCAGCAGCTCTCAGGAGCAAGGCTGGGTAGCTCCCATGAACACCAGAAGGCAGTGATGCCCCCACCGCCCCAAAAAACAAAACTGTCCTGGTAGCGCTCTAGAAAAAAATGTTGCTGTGAATAAGGACTCTCGAAAAGCAGATCATTCATGAGTGAGAGACAATTCAGAACATGTTAGAGGCCACTATATACTAGGCACTTTAATGGGCACTGGATATAAACTAGGTTGATCCCATGAAACTTTCAAGCAGTAAAGAAGGTTGGCAATACTCTCCTTTAGGAAACAAACAAGGCTTTTCAAGTGGTAATAAATGATATTCAGGAAATGAACAGAATATGGCAGTAAATGATAGCGGTAAAAATCGTAGAGACCTACTTAATAAGATGAGAAAACTCCAGAGAAAAAATGACTTCCAAGGTCATCCTATATGAAATCAGAAAGCTTGAAAATTATTATTAGAACTGGGCAGATTGAGTTGAACTGGCTCAAGCACACAAGGTTAGTCCTGGGCTTTTGCCGATTATAAGGTAAATGACTGAACAACAACAACAAAACACCCCAAAGGCACTCAATTCTGAGGCATGACTACAGGGTGGACCTGCCCCTGTGTGTTTCCAAGACTGACTCTGGACGGGAGTAGAAAGGGCCGCCTTTCTCGCAGAACAGCTAGCAAATCAATACAATGGCTGAGAGTGGGTGAATCAAATGAGGCAGATGCCAAGTGAGGGGGTGTTCTTGCCTGCATGCCTCGGCAGATAGCACGGCACTGACTCGGCATACGCGGTTGATAAGACTTTTTTTTTTTTTAAAGCAAGTCATCAAGACCCAATCCTGAGGACGCCTTACGGCGAGGCCATCCAGGCACTGGACAAAGGGGGCACACTTTTCAAGCCCTTCTCCCCCAACACTACAACACGACCTGGTGTTGGGTTGCGAACTACAACCAAGCTCCACGCTGACTCACAGCGACCCTAGGGTTCAGGGTGAGGCTGCCCGCTGTGGTTTTCTGCGCTTGAATCTCCTCTTCAGGCGGGAAGCAAGCCTCGCCCAGGCGCCTCCGAGCAGCTGGCGGTGGTTTCGAACACTTGCACGTGCCATGAGCAGCCCCTCGTGTAAGGACTCCAGCAGCCGGGCTCCTGCATTGGACCGGGCGGCCCTGTCATGGTGCGGGCCATGGTTGTCAAGCCCCCAGGGGAGAACAGGTGCCGGGGATTGAAGCTGATCGGTTGACGTTCCCTTGCGGGGTGGGGGTGACCGCAAACGCATTTCAACCGCGCAGGCCGCGATGACAGGTGACGGTCACGGGCCCACAGACGAGGTCCACGGGCAGGAGCCGCCCAGTCTCCCTTGGGGGCGGCCACGGTAAGCAAAACGCTGGCGCGGAGCCATGATGAACCCCGCTTCGCCTTTCAGCACAGACTCAACGTACTTCGGGGAAGTGAAGACAGAGGTGCCATAAGCGAGAAAGCGCACGCTACAGAACGCGCAGCCGTACGAGCCCCGCGACCGTCCGTAAGACCAGGAGGACGCACACTCACCCCGAAGCTGAGCGGGGGCGGAGAAACCTCCGAGGCAGCGGGCGCTCGGGGCGGACGGAGACGGAGTCGAGGCGTTCGGGAGCCGCCGGCCGACCACTGCTCGCTCCCGCCCGGCCCGAGCCGAGGCTGCGACCCCCGGAGACTGCCAGCGCCTGAGGCGACGCGCTGCGCTTCCGTTCGCTCCGCTTCACCCTCTGGCGCCGGCGCCGCTTCCGGGAGTTTGAATCGCGCGGCCGCGGGGCGTGGCGGGGCGTGGCGGGTACGTCACTGCCGGCGGGGACGCGTCTGGCAGGAAAAGGAGAGGCAGGAACGCGGGTCCACGATTGGCTGTGGGCCCTCAGAGGGCAGGGCCTGAAGCTGGAAATCGGACGGGGATTGGCAAGGGGGCGGGGCCAAAAGCGGGGGCGGAGCCATGTCCGGAGGTGGGAACGCCTCCTTCCGAATCTGGCGCCTAGTACGGATCGTGTTTGTTTGTTTGTTTGTTTGTTTGTTTGTGGGCATCGCTGCCCCCTGGAGGGATTAGGAGGCCCAACCTTGCTGCTGGAGAGCTGCTGCTGGATTTGAGCCGCGAGCCCTGTGGGCCGCAGTCCCTCACACAACCCCTGCAGCACCGGGGATCAGCCCAGTACGGATCGTTTTATTGGATGCTTTGAGGGCTCGGATTTCTCTAGCTCTGAGTTCTTTGAGGGACTAATTTTGTAATTGAAAAAATTACCCATCTCCATATGATCATTGAGATGGTGATGCTTAGTTGGAACTAGTTTTTTGTGTACCCTTGTAAGTCACACCTTTCTCCTCTCTAGCTCTAAAAGGAGCTCGGAAGACAGGATGTTGAAGCGCTAGGTTAACTGAAAGGTTGGCAGTTCGAACCAAAGTGTGACTCCTGCGTAGTGAAGACCTGACGATATCAGCCCCAGGGACGTCTTCAACCTATAGGCCCCTATTAAGCAGTTCTCTGTCCGATGGGGTTACTTCCCAAGAATGAGTTTAGATAGGAAACAAGCAAACACGGCCATCCAGCCAATTCTGTAGAATTACCCCCTTGGTGTCTGAGGCTAGGCATTTTTACGGCAGTATAAAGCGGCTAATGAGTTCAACCTACTGACCTAGGATTGGCAGCCTCAAATTACAGCAGATAAAACAGCAAACTATCCCGAGTAGGCAACGTTGCACAACAGTTTAAACTAGACTAGAACTAGCTTGCATTTAATTCCTGTCTGCCTTTCACAAATTGTGTGACCTTGTGTAAAGTTAATTAATCTCTCTGGTCTCCAGGTTTTCTCATGTGTAAAAGGATGCAAATAATATCTTCTTCACAGCGTAGTTACAGAGATTAAATGAAAGAACTCATATAAACTGAGCCCGGTGGCTTAGTGGTTGTGCCCGGGACTGCGGCCCCCTGGGATGGAGGTTCAATTCCAGCAGTGGCTCCACAGGAGCAAAGGCTGGGCCTCCTACTCCCACCACCAGAGGGCAGTGATGCCCCCCCCAAAAAAAAAGAAAGAAAGAATTCATATAAGTTCATAATCTTTTGTGAATACTCAATAGATTTGGGTGATTATTACACTAAAGGCAACAGACTCCTTTGCTACTAAAAAAGACTGTTGAGAAACCACGTGCTGTTGGTAACTGCCACTTAGTCACCTAGACCCCTGGCTATGATCCTGGGCTCAGTCTTAGGCCTTCCCCATGACCTGTTGTGGATTGGACACGAGAGAGAGTGTTTCCATCGGCTTATTTCCAGAAGCAGATCACCAGTCTGGCCATCTTCGTCTGGAAGGAGGCCTGGAGGTATCGTGGTTATGCATTGGGCTGTGATCCGCATGGTCTGCAGTTCAAAACCAGCAGCTGTGGAAGAAAAATGACTGAATTTTCAACTCCCTTCAACAGTTCCAGTCTCTGAGAGCCACAGGGGGTCACTGTGATTGGATGGCAGTGAGAATGGAAGCACCACCAAAGTCTGTTTAGTGTCACAGCACCACAGAGGCCACCACTAGCAGACGGGTGATGTTTGCATACAAGGCCACATTGACTAGAGACCAAATCTGCACAGAAGGCAAGAATGCCACCACTTAAGCCACCAAATCAATCCATCTCCTTGAGAGCCCCCTTCTTTTTCACTGACACTCCACTTTATCAAACATGAAGTCCTCCAGGGACTGGTTTCTCCTGATAACACATCCCATGTATGTTCAAGGAAGTCTTGCCATCCTTGCCTCTAAGAAGCACTCTAGCCATATTTCTCCTAAGACAGATTTACTTGTCCTTTTGGCAGTTGTCAGCATTCTTCTCCAGCACTATAATTCAAACCCATCGGTTCTTCTTTGGTCTTCTGAATTCAATGTATAACTTTCTCATGCATGTAAGTTGATTGAAAAACCATTTAGGGTAGGGTGCATAAGAAAATGTGGTGATGAAAGCTGACAGTGCCCAGCTATCAAAAGATATAACGTCTGGGGTCTTAAAGGCCTGAAGGTAAACAAGCAGCCACCTGGCTCAGAAGATAAACAAAGCCCACATGGAAGAAACACACCAACCTGTGTGATCACGAGGTGTTGAAGGGATCAGGCATCAAAGAACAAAAAATTATAATGTGAGTGAGGAGGAGTGGGGAGTGGGGACCCAAAACCCATCTGTAGGCAACTGGACATCCCCTCACAGAAGGGTCATGGGGAGGGGATGAGCCAGTCAGGGTGCAGTGTGGCAATGATGAAACCTACAGTTTTCCTCTAATTCTTATTAAATGTTTCCTCCCGCCACTATCATGATCCCAATTCTATCTTAAAACTTTGGCTAGACCAGAGGATGTACACTGGTACAGATGGAAACTGGAAGCACAGGGAATCCAGGACAGATGAACCCTTCAGGACCAGTGGTGAGACTGGCAATACTGGGAGGGTGGAGGGAAAGTGGTGGAGAAAGGGGGAACTGATCACGAAATTCTGCATATAACCCTGGGAGAGAAACAGCAGAAAAGTGGGTGAAGGGAGACATCAGACAGTGTAAGACATGAGAGAATAATGATAATTTACAAATTATCAAGGGCTCATGAGGTGGAGGGGAGGGAGAAGGAAAAATGAGGAGCTGATACCCAGGGCTCAAGTAGAAAGCAAATGTTTTGAGAATGATGATGGCAACAAATGTATGAATATGCTTGACATTGGATGTATGTATGGATTGTGATAACACTTGTATGAACCCCAAATAAAATGATTTTTTTAAAAAAAGAAGAAAAACCGGGCTGAGCCCTGGTGGCATAGTGGTTGTGTGCGGGACTGCGGCCCACTGGGTTGGAGGTTCAAATCCAGCAGCAAGGCTGGACCTCCTACTCCCACCACCACAGGGCAGTGAGGTCCAAAAAACAAAAACAAAAACAAAAAAGAAGAAAAACCATATAGGGTAGTTAAAATCATCTTTTAGAAAAGACAATTTTTGCTCTTTCACTAAGCAAGTGTAAATTTAAATCCACTCTTTGGGAAGCTCATGTGTCAGAAATTTTGCTAGATGCTGGGGGCACAAAGGATGATCATTTACCTTGCTTTCTGCTTCCAAGGACCTCGGATTTTGGTGAAAAGGTGAAAAGATTTGGTTTCACATCTGTTTTGTTAAGTCATCAGATTTAACATCAGATTTGGGTGGAAGGAAGAAATTGGGGTGAAAGATAGGTCAGGGTTTCCTGCCCAGCTCAGGTTAGATCTTCCAAAGGGATGCTCACAGATGCACAGACCTCTCCAGCAAGTAGACCTGCTATGATCCAGTTGAACTGTCTGTAGTGCTGAAAATGTTCCTCTGACTGCTTAAAGTGTGGTTTGTACAATCAAAGTATGGAAGTTTAAAATGACAACAATAGCAACAGTTTTAGTGCATAATCCAGATATCATACAATTCAGTTACACAATCATTTAACATGAATTGTGCAATCAATACCACAATCAATTTGAGAACATTCTCTTCATTCTTGTATGCATCATTTTAGGTCCCCAGCCCCTACCCACTCCCCCAACCTTCCCTGCTATACCTCCAAGAAATTATTACTCTTATTTCTCTATAGTTCTTTTTTTATCATTTTATTGGGGGCTTGTACACCTCTTATCACAATCCATCCATCCATCCATTGTGTCAAGCACACCTATACATGTCTTGTCATCATCACTCTCAACACATTTGCTCTCTACTTGAGCTCCTGGTATCAGCTCCTCATTTTTCCCTCTCCCCCTCCGTCGTGAATCCGTGATAATTATAAACTATTTTGTCAGATCTTACCCTGTCTGATGTTGTCTCCCTTCACCCACTCTTCTGTTGTCCATCGCCCAGGAAGGAGGTCATATGTAGATCTTTGTAATCCTTTCCCCCTTCCCTTCCCATCCTATCCCAACCCTCCCTCCAACCTCTGAGTATTACCACTCTCAGCACTGGTCCCGAAGGGTTCCTCCCTCCTGGATTTCCTGTGTTTCCATTTCCTATCTGTACCAGTGCACATCCTCCAGTCTAGCCGGATTTGTAAAGTAGAATTGGAATCATGATTGGGGGTGGGGAGGGTGGGGGAGGAAGAAGCATTTAGGAACTAGGGCAAAGTTGTATGTTTCATCGTTGCCACACTGTACCCCAACTGGCTCACCTTTTTCCTGCGACCCCCCTGCAAGGGGATGCCTTGCTGCCCACAGATGGGTCTTGGGTCCCCAATCCACACTCCTCCTCATTCACAATGATTTGATTTTTTTTTGTTTGATTTACCTATTCTGGATTCCATATGCAAAAAAAAAAAACTTAAAAATAACAAAACAAAAATGAATAGCAATAGCAATGTGAAACAGAAAAACCCCAATGGAAAAGAGAGTAGAAAATGTTAACAACTAGAACAAATTTAAAATGGGTCAAAAGGGAGAGCAAATGATAAGATACTACATTTTAACCTAATTATATCTACCCTAATCCACTTTACAGTCCTGTCTTTCTGATAGTGAGTCTATGCACTATCCTCAAGTGTGATCCAAGGCTTAGTTTATGTGTGGATCTGGCAAATGGATTTGGGGCTTTTGTTGTCAACGATGGTCTTCTACAAGCCAGATGTTCACAATTTAAATTCTGATACTATTCTCTCCTTCAGATTTAGATGATATAATTTGCAACCCCTGGATCACACAGACGGGTGTGCTTCTTCCATGTGGGCTTAGTTGACACCTCACTTAGAGGCTGCTTGCTTGAAGACAAGCTTTTAAGATCCCAGATACTATTCTTTCTGATAACGGGCACCACACTTCGCTAGAGCACCCTTATTTTCAGTGATCTGAAGAACCCAAGTTTTAATTTTACTTAATTCTAATTTTATAAAACTGATGGTTGATTCAGTTATTGCAAAGCTCTTAAATATACTTAAATTTTATAATGTCTAATTACAGATCGGGTATTTTTTTAAAGCTCTTTATTGGGAATTGGGTGAAATCTTATACAGCAGATCATGGGTTTTATACTCAACAATTCACACACATTTTCCTATAACTCATCCATTAACCCCCTCAATGTTCTGTTACTTATCCTACTTCCCCCTTTGTTTCCTGTTTCCATTCCTTCTCTTTTCCTAACCCTCTGAACTTTGTCCTTGGGTAAATCCTGCTGTTTTGATCTCAAATGGTTGATTATTCTAACAAGATAAGTATTTCTAATGAAAACAAAGTCCAAACAGAGATGTGGGAAATACGCAGCGGATTTTCAAAGACTTAATATGAAAAACAGATTGTAAAATGTCTCACTAATTTTTTATAGCATTATATGCTAAAAGGAACCCTGGTGGTGCAGTTGGCTAACCACAAGATTGGCAGTCCAAACTCACCAGCTTCTCTGTGGGAGAAAGATAAGCCTATCTGCTCCCATAAAGATTTACAACCCTGAGGACCCTATGGAAGCATGCTATGACTCAGAATAGACTCAGCTGCATTTTTTTGGTCTGTGTTAGCCCAG